>PVJX010001671.1:0-152781 GCA_004027295.1 Dolichotis patagonum
TGATGACGCTAGCCAATCAGCTTGCTGTACCTATCTCTGTGTGATTGGATACCTGACTAAATATAAGCAAGTGCCCTTCCCTGCGCGGAAGAAGAAGTACGGAAGCAGCGCAGGGTAGAGACCTGTGCTGGGGAGAGCTCTCAGCGGTCGCGGGAAGGGGAACGAAATAAAGACGTCCGATCACCATTGGCATCTTGTCGTGTGTCTTCCTGCCGGCCGGGAATGCGACACCGACATGGCAGGGACCCAGTTACTTCCCTGAGATCAGTGCACACTGATGCAGTGAAGGCCTGCAAAGGTTGACTGGCCCAGAAGGGAGAAGCTAGCATACACTGCCCAATTAACAACATCCTCTGCCTCCCTTTTTTAGACAATTCCTCCCCTTTCACTCCCTTAGGGTGCACTGCTTGTTTTGGGTCCCACTGCCTCCCTATATAGAGCATCTCAATGGACCCTATCTCCTGATATACTCTGCCTCTGTTTCTCTCTGTTAATATTTCAAGTCCATCTATACTAGAGATTACAGCCAATCTTCTCTGCCTAATTTCTGCTATTCTGTTTTTCTGCCATTGGTTGTCTATTTTTATGTTCCACTCCACTGTCTGCCCTATTCACTGAGGCCTCTCTGGCACTGTTCCTGAAATGCTCGTATTCTCGTTCTCTGTCTCTAAAATGTCCTTCATTATTTTTTGTAGGGTTGGATTGGTGATCACAAATTCTCCTAGCTCCTCTTTGTCATGGAAGCATCTTGTTTCTCCATTAATTTCTAGAGAGAGTTTTGCAGGATACATCAATCTGGGCTGGAGGTTGTTCTCCTTCAGGGCTTGAATTACTTCACTCCAAGCTCTTCTTGACCTGATGGTCTGTGTCAAGAAGTCTGCTGTGATTTTGATGGGTTTTCGTTTATAGGTGATCTGTTTCTTTTCTCGGATGGCTTTTAATATTCTGTTCTTATATTGAATTTCTGGGACCTTGATTATTATGTATCTGGGTGTAGCTCTGTTTTGGTTGTAGGTGGATGGAGTTCTGTATGCTTCATACATCTGCATGTCATTTCCTTATTCTATGCTTGGGAAATTTTCCTTAATAATTTCTGTGAATAGACTTTGCAATTTCTCTGTTTTGACTCCTGCCACTTCATTCACATGCTTTATTCTTAAGTTATAAACCTTTTGTCGTCTTCTAGCCTTTGTATCTTTACTGCCTGCTCCCTTGTTATTTTTAAGAGATCTTCCCTTTCATGATCACACATTGCAAGCCTATGTTCAATTTTTGATAATCTATCTTTGGTTTCTTTCAAGCAGTTTTGCCAGCTTTCTATGGAGTCTTTAGTTTCCTGATAATCTCTTTGAATCTGCTTCATGAATTCTAGGGTTTTTTTTGTGTTCTTCATTAAATTTTTCTCTCCTTTTGTGTCCCTCCATTCTTCTGTCTGTGTCTTCTTGAGAGGTGCCCAGCCTTTGTTTTATTAATCTACTCATCTCTTATTTAATTTGAATTAATATTTCAGTTTTGGTCCCGCTTACGAGGTCCTGAAGATATCTCTTTATGTCCGCTAATGCTGTGTTTGATGTTGCATTTTTGCTGCCCTTGATCTCTTTTGTATTTACCTCTTCTGGATCAATACTCCCAGGGTTGGGGGCTGGGGTTTTTTTCTTATTTCTCTCTCTCTCGTCATATTTTTGGTTCCTTTCATACAAGTGTACAGTGTAATTACCAGTCCCTTTTCTTGTTGGTTAAGGCTCCTCTGGAGCGTGCATGCTAGGGGCTTCATCCTCTGGAGTCTGCTATCAGAGATTGATGTTCAAGCACAGGCAGTGTGCACTGACTCCTCCCCTCCGGGGCAGTCAACCTTGGTGGGCCTTCACTGCATCAGTGTGCACCATGCTCAGGGAATTAGTTTGTAGCAACCCACTGCCCGTGGGTAAACTCTAATCTCTGATAACCTATTGAAGAGGGCTAAAGCTCCTAGCCTGCGCCCTCTAGAGGAGCCTTAAACAACAAGAAAAAGGTCTGGGAATTACACTGTACAGTTGTATGGAAGGAACCAAAAACATGACGAAAGGGAGAAATAAGAAAACCCTCCCAGCCCCCAACCCTGAGAACATTGATCCAGGAGAGGTAAATACAAAAGAGACTGAGGGCAGCAAAAATGCAACATCAAACACAGCGTTAGCAGACATAAAGAGATATCTTCAAGACCCTGTAAGCGGGACTAAAACTGAAATATTAATTCAAATTAAACAAGAGATAAGTAGATTAATAAAAGAAGGGCTGGATACCTCTCAAGAAGACACAGACAGAAGAATAGAGGAATACAAATAGAGAGAAAAATTTAATGAAGAATTCAGAAAAAACCTAGAATTTATGAAGCAGATTCAAAGGGATTATCAGGAAACTAAAGCCGTCCTGCCCAAATCCAACATGTCATCCAGTCAGTTGCCCCTTTCCCATGGGAGGGTCTTTTTCCCATCACTGATTGCATGTTGATGCCGGTCCCTGAGAACTACTGGGCTCCCCGACCTCTGACTTCAGCGAGGCTGTGGTGCGAATTCACTATGCCTCTGGGTGGGTCACGTGCAGAGCCAGTCCAGGCAAGCTGCACACAGGGCTGTTCAGCTCCACGCTCTGGCCACTCAAGCCAGTTGCATCGGCGCAGTTCGGTCGGTCAGGTCGGTCTCAGGCAGGAATTCAGGCGGCTCGAGGAAGGCGCCGTGCTCGCTGATCTTAGCTTCTCTAATGGAAGCCCTGGGACCTCATATTTGGGTGGTTTTTTTTTCACTTTAGTTTCTTCCTGGGTTGAGAGAGGCCATGTCTCTCTGTTTGGGTCTCTCCAGGATGTTCTATTATGGCATTTGAGCTGTGTCTCTCAGAGAGGGTCCCTCTCCTGCTACCTACCAGTCCGCCATCTTTGGAAAACTCCCCTTTGTGTTATTCTTTACAACTATTTACCTGTGTTTTATATATTTTATTAACCTCAAAAAGTCAATTATCTTGTAAACAAAATAAGTAAAACAAAAAAAAAGACAATGTTCCTATTTATCTTCTTATTTACCACTTCTTTTGTTCAACTGATAGTAATTTGCTCCCATTTTGTTTATCTGAAAGGGTTTCCATCTCATCCTCAGTTTTAAAGAATAGTTTTACCAGAAATAAAATCTCATACTGAGAGGTTTTTTTTGAATAACTTAAAATTTTATTGCTTTAGTCCTCTAATGCTTTTGATGAGTCAGCAACTGGCATTCATGTCATTATAATTGTTTCTTCTGATCACGTTCAAAATTTTAACTTAATATTTCTTCCTAGTACTTTGACTAAAATGTGCCTAACATGTGATTCTCTTTGCATTTATACTATCAGGAGTATGCTGAGCTTCCTAAATCCATACATTGACTGAGGCCATTATTTATTGATATATGTTCTTCCCATTGAATAGATTTTTTTTTGTTTCTTGGATGTCTCTTTCAGTTTGCTTCATGAATTCTGCTCATTTTCTATATTATTCATTCAAGGTTCTAATCAGTTTCCCATGCTTCTGTACTTTTTTCTCTATTTCTTCTTTAGTTGCACTCAGCAACTCCTTTACTAAGGCTGTTACTTCTATCTTTACATGAGAGAGTACTTCTAATTCGATTTCCTCTATGGCCTTATGGAGTTGTTTTTTTTTTATTTCATTTGCTATCTTTTCAAAGATTTCCAGTGTGTTACTTTTGGGGTCCGCTATTTCAATGGCTCCTCTACTTGTTTTTGGTGGACTAGATGTTTGAGATTGTATTTTGCTTTTTTGTTTTGTCATTTTCCCCTTTTGAGTTAGTGTTTGGTCTATTCAAAGCATGCAAAACTGTTTAAATGAAGCTGAGGATAGGATTTCGGACCTTGAGGACAGGATCGCAATTAGTGATCATGAAAAGATAGAACTTTTAAAAATAACAAAGCAGCATGATATGACAGTCCAGAAGTTTCAAGATGATGCCAAGAGCAACAATATAAGATTAATAGGCATTAGTGAAGATGCTGGAGTCAATGAAAATGATATATCTAAAATAGTCACAGAAATAATAGGAGAAAATTTCTCAAACATGGGGGAAAATCTGATATGCAGATAAGTGAGGCATACAGAATGCCAAACAGTCACAACCAACATAAATCTACACCCAGACACTAGTAATTAAGATCTCAGACATATAACATAAAAACAGAATACTAAAAGCTGTTAGAGAAAAGACACAACTCACCTATTGAGGAAAGCCCATTAGAATTACAGCAGACATTTCAGCAAAAACCTTCAAGTCAAGATGTGCTAGGAATGAGATATTTCAAGTCCTGAAAGGAAACAACTTTCAACCCAGACTGATGTACCCAGCAAAACTTTCATTCAAATTTAATGGAGAAAGAAGATACTTTCATGACAAAGAACAACTGAAGAAATTCACGTCCACAAAACCAACCTTAGAAAGAGTATTGAAAGACATACTAGATAGAGATAAAAATGACCACAATCCCCAGAACAACAGAAAGAAACCACCAGGTAGAACAAGCAATTAAATAAGGCAGAAAAGCAGAAAGCAAACAATTGGAACATAACATGGCAAAGTCAAACCAGTACATATCATTGATATCCATAAATGTAAATGGCCTCAATTTAACTATTGAAAGAAATAAGTTGACATAAGGGATCAAGAAACATGATCCTACAATATGCTGTATACAAGAAACACATCTGACCCAAAAGGAAACTCATAGATTAAAAGTCAAAGGATGGAAAACAGTATCCCATGCAACAGGAACCCATAAAAAAGCAGGGGTAACAATTCTATTTGCAGACAACATGAACTTCAAACTTAAAATGATTAAAAGAGACAAAGAAGGTCACTGCATACTAGTAAGTGGAAAAATTCAAGAGGAAGAACTAATGATTATACATATATGTGCACCAAACACAGAAGTACCCAACTATATAAGACAAATACTAATGGACATGAAAAACCAAATACATAGCCGCAGCCACCCCAGGGTGAGAAGCAAGAAGCAACAGCATTTCCTGAGATCCACACCATGTTGGAACTTAGGGTGTTGAGCAAACCAGCAACCAGCCTGCTGCCTACCGAGGCGTGGGCTGAGAATCAAACATACCATATCTCCCCCACCCACCCTGTTAGCATGTGGGATCCAGGGAACTGAGCATCTCTTGTGGGAGGTTGACCGTATATAATGCAGCGAGTGGGGGGAATTTCCTTGTACTATCTCTTTGATCACCATGTTGTTTTGTCCTGTTTATTGTGTATTTCTTTGGCTTTTGGAAAAACAACTATTGTGAAGGAAAGGAGATATACAATGGTGCCTATTATTGTTATCCCAGTAACCTGCTGTTAAGTTCTGTACCAATTTCACTAAACTGTCTCAATTGGCTTTATTCCATCCTGTTCTGTTATATATTACTTTCTCCAAGTTAATAAAAAATTAAATTAAAAAAACAAAAGAACATGAGAAAACAAGGTAACAAAATACCTCCAAAAACTCCCAACTCCACCAAAGGTGATCCATGTGACATGGATGAGGAAAAACTCAAAAACAAAACAAAAGAATTATGTAAGGTGATTAAAAAGGAAATAACAACAACAAAACAGATCAATAAGGTGCTGAGCAAGCTGAAACATGATATAACTAAACAGATAATGGGCTTAAAATCAAAAGGAGGAAAAGAAAGTGCTCTAAAGGATATAACTGCATGTATGTTTAAGTGTGTAGGATTGATAACCGTATTACTAAGTTATTGTTGGATCATTGAACAGAACTGTTTGCAGCCTCACTGCTTGAAAGTCCACTTTGTATGCCTTAATTTTGTAACATGAACAACTATTTCTAAGAAGAAAAAAAAAAGAAAGAAAGAAAGAAAAAAGAAAAACCAAATACATGAGAACACAATTATTACAGGTGACCTTAACAGCCCATTGTCACAAAGAGGTAGATCAATTAGACAGAAAGTCAGCAAAGAAATAACAGAACTGAATCACACCTGTGAGCAATTGGACTTAGTTGATGTTTACAGAGTGTTCCACCCAACCACATCAGAATACATATTCTTCTCAGCTGTGCATGGGACATTCTCTAAAATAGACCATATGTTATACCATAAAAAATTCTAAAGTAAATGCAAAGTATTGAAATTATCCCATGCATAATATCTGACCATAGCGCACTGATATTGGGAATTAATTGTAAAAGAAATTGCAAAACCTGCATAACTACATGAAAATTAAATAATAACTTTTGAACAACCAGTGGGCTACAGAGGAAATTAAAGAAGAAATAAAGCAATACCTACAATTCAATGAAAATGCAGACACAACACACTGTACTGTAGGATGCAATGAAAGCGGTGTTAAGAGGGAAGTATATAGCAATAAATTGTCATATCAAGAAAACAGAATGAGCACAAATAAACAACCTAATGCTTCATTTCAAGCTTCTAGAAAAAGAAGAGCAAGTTAAACCCAAAGCTCATAGAAGAGAGAAAATTGTAAAGAAATCAGCAGAAATCAATGTAATTGAAACAAAAAAAATACAAAGAATTAATGAATCAAAAAGCTGGTTTTTTTGAGAGAATAAACAAATTGACAAATCTCTAGCTAACTTTATAAATAAAAAGAAAGAAAAAACCCAAATTCATGCAATAAGGACTGAAAAGGGGGAGATTACTACAGATCCCATGGAAATTCAAAAGATCATGAACACCTACTTTGAAAATCTCTACTGACATAGAGAGGAACACAGAGGTAATGGACAGATTTCTAGAAATATATGAACTACCAAAGCTCAACCAAGAAGATATAGTAATTTTGAATAACCCAATATCAGCTATTGAAATGGAAAACATAATAAAAAAAAAAACCTACCAACAAAGAAAAGTCCAGGTCCTGATGAATTCACGGCTGAATTCTACAAGAAATTTACAGATTTGATGCCAATACTCCTTAAATGCTTCAGTGAAATTGAAAAGAAAGCAGTCCTTCCGAAATCATTCCTGGAGGCAAGCATTACTCTCATACCAAACCCAGAGAAAGACCCAACCAAAAAGGAGAACTATAGGCCAATCTCACAAATGAACACTGATGCAAAGATTCTCAATAAAATATTGGCAAATAGAATGCAGCAAATCATCAAGAAGATTATACATCATGACCAAGTGGGGTACATTCCAGGAATGCAAGGATAGTTTAACATACAAAAATCAATAAATGTGATACACCATATCAACAGAACAAAAACAAAAACCACATGGTCATCTCAATAGATGCAGAAAAAGCTTTCAATAAAGTCCAACACATGTGCATAATAAAAACCCTTCAGAAACCCAGAATACACGTTGTCTACCTCAACCTTATAAAGGCCATCTATGACAAACCAACAGCCAATATTATACTAAATGGACAAAAACTGAAAGCTTTCACTTTAAAATCAGGAACAAGATAAGGATGTCCACAATCACCACTCCTTTTCAATATAGTTTGGAAAACACTAGCCAGGGCAATCAGACAAGAGAGAGAAGTACAAGGAATAAAGATAGGAAAAGAAGAAGTTAAATTATCACTATTTGCAGATGACATGATACTCTATATAGAAGACCCAAAAAACTCCATTAAAAGACTACTATAGTTAATAAACAAAATCAGCAGAGTAGCTGGCTACAAAGTCAATGCTCAAAAAATCAGTATCATTCCTGTACACAAACAAGAAGCTCACCGAGAGAGAACTTATTGAAATATCATCCTTCACAATAACATCTAAAAAAATGAAATACTTAGGAATCAACCTAACTAAACATGTAAAAGACCTATAAGTTGAAAATTATACTATGCTAAAAAAGGAGATTGAAGAGGATATTAGAAAATGGAAAGCTATTCCTTGCTCTTGGCTAGGAAGAATGAACATTGTGAAAGTAGCCATACTCCCAAAAATGTTATACAGATTTAAGGCAATCCCAAACACAATACCATTGGCATACCTCACAAATCTGGAGAAACACACCTAAAATTCATTTGGAAACAGGAGAAACCTAAAATAGCAAAGGCAATTCTGGGCAATAAAGACAAGGCAGGAGGCATCTCAATTCCTGACTTGAAACTGTACTACAAAGCCACAGTGATAAAATCAGCTTGATACTGGCAAAGAAATAGACCTGAGGACCAATGGAACAGATTAGAAGATCCAAGTATAGGTACAAAGACATTCAGCCACCTGATATTAGACAAAGGGGCTAAACACATTCACCAGAAAAATGATAGCCTCTTTAATAAATAGTGTTAGAAAAATTGGCTCTCCACATGCTGAAGACTAAAACTAGATCCATGCCTATCACCATGCACAAAACTAAAGTCTAAATGGATCAAAGACCTAAACATTAAACAGAAACACTAAATGTACTGGAAGATAAGGTAAGTAGAAGTCTTGGAGACATAGGGGTAGGCAGAGAATTCATGAACAAAACACAAACTGCACAGGAAACGCTTCAGAGAATCAACAACTGGGATCTCATATTATTGAAAAGTTTCTGCACTTCAAAAGCAATCACTAAAAAAGTGAAAAGAAAACCCACAGAATGGGAAAGAATTTTAGCCAGCAACCTCTCAGACAAAGGACTTAAATCAAGAACATATAAAGAATTAAAAAACATGAATCCCCCCAAATTCAAAGACCCTGAGATGGGTAGCTGAGACGAAAACACAGTTCTCAGATGAAGATATTCAAATGGCAAACAAATACATGAAGAAATGTTCACCATCACCGGTCATTCAAGAAATGCAAATTAAAACAACATTGAGATTTCATCTCACTCCTAAAAGAATAGCTACAATCAAGAAATCAACTGATAATAAATGTTGGCGAGGCTGTGGGGGAAAAGGAACACTACTCCACTGTGGGTGGGAGTGTAGACTTGTACACCCACTATGGAAATCAGTATGGAGAATTCTCTGAAGACTAGGATTGGAAGTTCCATTCAACCCAGATATTCTCCTCCTGGGTATTTTCCCAGAAAAATTTAAAAGCTCATATCACAGTGATATATGTGCACCCATGTTCACAGCAGCACAATTTGTAATAGCTAAATCTTGGAAACAATGAAGATGTCCATCAACCACAGAGTGGGTGAAAAAGATGTGGTATTTTTATACAATAGAAATTACTCAGCTATGAAGAAGGGTGATCTTGAGGCCTTATTGAAATGGAGGCAACTAAAGCCTGTTCTCATAAGTGAAATAAATAGAAATCATATTTATAAATATCACATTGTATCTGTAGTGTAAAAAGTAATAAATACTGTAGGAGTAATCAAACCCAGAATGTGTAATTGCTACTGTAAAAAAGAGAGGAAAAGAAAGTGTTCTATAGGATATAATTTCATGTATGTTTAAGTGTATAAGATGGATGACCATATTACTCTTTTTGTTAGATTGTGGAGCAGAACTGTTAACAGTCTCATTGTTTGAATGTGTACGTTGTATGTTTTAATTTTGTAACTTGAACAACTATTTCCAAGATGGCAGTATGTAATTTATCAGGTAATGATTTCTTAGTGGTTTTTTTGTTCTTTTCTTTTTTTCCTTTGAATTCTGTATTGTTGCTACCCTTTTTTCTGTTTTTTTTCTCTTTAGATAAAATTTTAAAAATTAAAATAAAATAAAACCATACAAAAGTGATTCTCTTCTAGTAATATGGGTCTTTCTGTCAAGTGTTAAACCCCTGTAAGTTCTGCCTGCTCTGGTTTCCTCAAAGCACACGTACACAGAAACATGACCAAACATGCATACATACACTCTTATGCACACACACACACACACACACACACACACACAGAATCACACACTCTACACACAAAAATATAAACGTGTAGGTAAGTACTGCTACTTTTTTCTGTGGAAATGTCAAATTCTCTAAAATTACTAGAATCAGAATTCCATCGCATTATTTACTTTCAAGTCCTCATGCTGAGCTACAGCAAGAACCTCTAAGTCTCAAGAGCATTTAATGTGTTTTAAACTCACAATTGTTTCCTGTTCAAGCATATTTTCCTGGCAGTATTGAGTTATTTTATTAAAACCATAATTTTATCATTCATTCACCTTAAAACTGTTGTAGCCTCTCATTAGTTCTAGAATCACATCCAGAATTCTTCTTTATAATTAAGTTTATTGGTACAATTTAGATCTAATGATTACATTAATCACACAATTTATAGGTGTGCATGATATCTCTTAGTTTCTCTTTTTTTCCCATTCCTTTCCCCTTTTTTCAACCCCTCTTCCCCTCCTTATATACAAAGCTTTCTTTCCATTCTATCACTTTGTTGCATTTTTCCCCTTATATCCCTCCAATTCTCCTTTCCATTTGAAAAATTACTTCCTACTTCACAATATCTATTATACATTTTGATTCTTATTTACACTTTTAGTTCCTCACACCAATAAGACAATGTGATATTTACACATATGGCTCAAATTTATTTCACTTAGGAATATGGTCTCAAGTTCCATCCATTTAGCTATAAATGTCTCAAGTTTATCCTTTTTATGGTTGAGTAATATTGCATTGTATAAAAAAATCTTTTTTATCATTCATCAGTTGATGGGCATTAGAGTTATTTCCAATATTTAGCTACTAAGAACTGTGCTGCTATAAACATGGTGTACATATATCATTCTTGTATGATGATTTTAATTCTTTTGGGAATGTACCAAGAAAAGGATGTTCGCTAACAACTTGGAAATCTGCTTCCTGTCTTAGTTGTCCACTCCATCTCTGCTAGGTCACTATCCCCCTGTTCCCCATATAGGTCCCTAAATAGGTCACTTCATTTAACCTTCAGGTGTTAAACTAAATGTCACTTTCAGATCTGATTCCATATATTATTAGTCAAGTGCTACAGATTTCAGGGTCTTGCTGAACTATATAGTGGGACCCTGTCAAGAAAGAAAGAAAGAAAGAAAGAAAGAAAGAAAGAAAGAAAGAAAGAAAGAAAGAAAGAAAGAAAGAAAGAAAGAAAAGAAAGAAAGAAAGGAAAGAAAGAAAGAAGGAGCTAAGCTTTGGTTTCCCTTGCTTTCATTTTGCTGCCTTCTGCCCAACATGTTTTTCCTCTGCACTGCTTGCGTGCAGGTGATCTTGTTTGAAGCCAGCTGGTTATGGGCTGAAGCCTCTACAAACTGTGAGCTAAATAAACTTTTCCTACCTTAACATGCGGGCACTGGATGTTTTGTCTCAGCAAAGAGAAAAATAACAAATACACTAAACTGCTCATAAAAGGGGAAAGAATCAGCATTAAACCCTGTCCAGGTTTACCAAAGGGAAGTCATCCTGGGGCAGGATCAGTTATAAAGTGGTTACCCAGTTGCGCAAAGAGTACAGCAAAGTGTCCATAGCTGATACGGTTACTTGTTGCTCTTCCTTTCCATACAAATTTCTCTGATGAAAGATGGTTAAAGTTTTGTGTAACTTTGTGAAAAATAGTAGGAAGCCAAATACTAACCTAGTACTTATTCCATCTCTATGAACTTTGTATTAACTCATTTGATCTTTACAACTCCATGAAACAGGTAATATTATTACCACTATTTTGCATATGAGGAATCTATGGCTCAGAAAAAGTTAAGTGCCACCAAATTCACATAGCTGATAAGTGGGACAGCCAGGACTGAAGCACCTTACTCTGGCTCCAGTTTATTTTTGTAAGGAATGCGTTCTTTTGCTAAGTGCTCTCAGTCTAGACGGCAAAATGATCCTTGGCTCATCCTTGATTGCAACACTTATTACTAACAATACTCTGATGTGTTTTCAACCTCATTTCCAACTGAATTTTAAGGAAGTAGATCTATATTTCTATTGCCTTTATATTTATTACAGTTCTCCAGAAGCAAAAGGAAACTCCAGTACTTGCAGACTATTGGTATCACTAGAATGCTCTGGAGAGAGCAAAGATCAGCACCTTCTTGTAGAAGTAAGCCAACAAGCAGATTTTTTTACTTGATGAGCAATTTGTTGGTTGAGACAATATTTAGGTAAAGTACATCATAATTTAGGGTTAAATTTGATAAGGGCTGTTTTAAACACATAGAGTACTTAAAAAGTAAATCTGGCTTAAAAAGTTCACAAAGAGATATCAATCTTCTACTTGAAGCTCAGCATTTTGAATACAGATGAGGGTTTCTGGGAAGTTTTATTTAGCTTATGGTTTTGTCATTTGTTGCAGTGCTGGGTATTGACCTCAGAGCCTCGGGCATATGAGTCAAGGTCTTTATCTCTAAGCTACCTCCCCAGCCATTTTTATTTTTATTTTTATTTTTATTTTTATTTTTGATGCAAACTTTTACTAACTTTCAGATTACCTGTGATGGGCTTTAATCTAAGTAGGTGTCAATATTCTTAGCAAAAACATTTCACAACTTAGTCATTCAAGACAGAGCCAATAGACCTTAGAAAAAAATAAAATATTTTCCACTAGGATTACTACCTCTAACAGGCTACACCATTAGCACCACAATTGAAATTTATCAGGTTTTACATCTGATTTGCAGATTGGATCTAGATTTCCTGATGGTTTCCAATTAGTTTCCACCCATTTGTTAAATTATTCAACAAATACTCTGTGTGTTGCTACTGTATAGCAGGCATTTGTTGGGCACTAGGAGTCTAAAATGAGTAAGATAAATAGGGTATCTGCCTCACGGAGCTTACAGTCTAGTGGATTTCTCACATCAACTAGATATACTTATTCCATACACTATCCATACGCAGGGAAAGAAGCTAATCGGATATGTAGAATATAAAATATAGAAAGAAACATCTGATGGGGATCCACGAGGCTTTTCTATAAAGCATGTAGGATTTTTGACACAAAGCTTAAGCACTGAGATGTTCATTTCCCTTTTTTTCAGATTGTCTACTTTAATTTATGCCACTATCATGTTGTAAGAATCAGCAATCTTTGTTACATATATAAATAAAAATAAAACCTTAACCATATTTTCGTTGATGTTTCTGTTGATTTTCAGTTACCATGTATTAGTTGGTCCTTTCTTCCTCCAAGGCAGAGCATAAGCAAGTGATAAGGGAAGACTAAAGTAATTTGCTTTCAAGTCATTAGCATCAAACAGCTTCATGATTGAGAAACAGACTCTTCCTTGAGTTGAGTTAAGCTAATGGGTTCATGGTTTCTGGTGAGAAAAAAAAAAAAACTCACCAAATTTCTTAGGCCTAATAACATTCTAGGCAGTCCTAAAATATACTCCCTTCTAATTTTTACTGTCTTTCAAAACAAACACCAGAAAGATAAAACAATAAAAAACAGTATTGGCAACTTATGAAATCCTCAGAACCCAGACTAAGTGACCAACTAAGTTAAATAAGGCTCTGTATTACCTAATGGTCTTCATAAACTCCCCAAGGGGCTCTAAACAGGTAGCACCCTCCAGAAGAGCACTGTTTGCTGAAGGGCTGCAGGAGACGCCAAGAGCAGTGGGGTCAGTTCAGCTCCTACCTCCTCTGACTCTTGAGTACTTGCCAGATCTAACAGCCTCATCGGTTTTCAGAAATTCTTCTCCTCATACCTGAATTTTATAACTTCTAAGACCTTTTCCTACCTTGTCTACTTTTCCCAACTCATTTTTACTTTTTATCGTTTCTGATCCTCATCATTTCTCCTTATTTTGTCTCTTATTTCAGGATCTCTTTTTTTTCTATGTGGAACCTGCTGAGAGCGAAATCAACAAAGATCGCTCATCCGTGCTTAATTTTCTTCGCAGCAGGTGCTGTGATGCAGCAGGTGCTGTGGTACAGCAGTGATTCTGGACAGAAACATGATAGGACTTTCACTGCAGCTGCCATGCTGCTTTTCAGAAGATCAATAAACGATTAGAACACCTAGCATAGTGAACGATTCCAATGCACGGAAATGATGACATAGGGAACCACTTAAAATTCATACATACACTTTTCTTCAGCAGTCAAGATTTCAAATTTAACATGCACAGGGCCCAAACAGTTTCAAAGTATTCTGTTTGACTTTTAAGGTTGACATTCTCTTGTTTCTTACTTTTCTGTATACATTTAAAGAAAGAAAAAATATTTTTGGCAATCAAATTAAAGGAAAGAAATTCAGTGAGAGTTCTTTTAATCAGTGTTTATCCATATAATTTTCTGGATAACTATATTTGCTCTTCCTGATACAAGAACTTTAAAATATTTAAGCATTTCAGCTTCAACAAGAGCTTTTAAAATTCTTTTACACAATCCCATTCTTCCTTAAACTCTGAATATTGGAAATAAAAAATTTCAGCCTCTTGTTTGTTTTGGCTCTAAATAGGTCTTCATTTAAATTATGGATCTGATAAGCTTCCCTCACTCATCCCAAAGCAGACAGCGGGTCTCGTCAGATGAGTATGGTTCAAATTTTCAGGTCAAAACTTGGGTCTCAACACTGATCAACCATCCTCCTACTTTTCCTTATTCATCTCCCTTAGACTCTCAATCGAGAAACTAAGCTTGTAACCAAGTCCTCAAGATCCAAGCTACCCACTCTTACCTCACATGGCCAATTCTATTGAGAAAACCCAGGCACAAGCCTTTCAAGTCCTTGTCTATGTCTAATTTAACATTTCACCATCGGCTTCTCCTCCTCAGGGGCTAAATGATCCTTTTCCCTTTAACCTCTGCTCCTGATGTTCTCTCTTCACATCTTCTCCAGGATTCCTATCAGTTATCCTTCTACTAGTTAATCCTTAAATCTATTCTTCTCTTAACCTACAAACACGCTACTCTGTCTTAAAGAGCAAAATTAAACTGTCACAGATGCTCTACAGCATTTCTAATTTTACTGTTGTTCATGCTGATTTTTACTAATGAGGCTTGTTTTTTGAATGTTTATCATTTTGAATTTAAAGTTCAGTTAATCTAAAACTATAGAAATAAAGGAGTCTGAGTTAAATGTGATATTTCTAGAGAATAATTTTAGTGATTTCAGTAAAACATCTGTAGCCACATTAAATTAATTTATTATTTTAAAATTGTATAAATCCATGTAACAATTCCACATGAGCTCAAGTTATATTTAGGATGTCTTAAGCAATGCATTATTGTAGGCCAACAACAAAAATGTAACATTTTCATATATCTTTGAAGGAAGATTGTTTTTCTTTCTTTCACTGAGAAAATACTCCTTTAAAAATGGACTATATATACCATCTTATATAACTACAAGGTAGCATAGAAAGATAAAAACAAAAAAAATCTGCTCTTGGCCTTCCAAGCAAATGGCTCTTTTTTATTTACTTTTAGATGAAAAAGTTCCCCTAGTGAAAATTAAGAGACCATTTTATTATGCACACAGCATTCTGAGCTGGCTCTTTACATTGCTAAAAGTAGAAATCCCCAAGTTTCTCTATCAGTAAAATTTTGCCTGTAAAGCTAATGTCAAAATGAATTATTGCAATTATAAAAAGCTCTAAAATACCAAGTTCTACATACCTACAAAGCAAGACATTTATATTTTAACTCTTTTATTTTTTGGTACAAAGAAAAAAATTAATCCAAATTTCCTCATCATTTATATTAGACAGTTTTTTCAAAAAGAAAAACCTACCTTGCATACTAACTATGGAAATAATATTTAACATAGTTTCTATTTCAAAAACATGGAGAAATAATACTTTAAAATCTAAGCAAACAATCACACAATAACAGAGGAATAAATCTAGTGTACAAACTTAGAGTTCCCTTTTATAAAAATTCATGATATACAACAAGATTATATCTGCCAAGGATTCCTAATGATGTAATTATAGAGTACACACTATAACTATCTTTAAAATAAAAATATATGATGTGTAATGAAACCCAGGCATATGAAAGAAAATACCTTTATGGAAAGAGCAAGTAATCTTTTTAAAGTAGAATTTGTAAAAATGAAAACTCTTGCAACTCCTCCTGACTTCCATTTTCAATTATCCCAGTCAACCAGATGAAACATTATGCTATGAACAAATGTTAAAACTGACAAATAGGTTGTTTTATACTTCTTGATGCCATTTGAGAAGTAAAGAGGCAGTGATAGGCCACTCTCTAGGGTAAGAAATTATAAAGCAGAAAAGCACTGCATTTGGAGCCATTTTTCCGGGATGTCCAATGTGAACCAAAAGAGGAGTCTGACAGAATCAGAACCTGAAGAGAACTTTGAACAAATTCGTGGTGCTAGGCTAATAAAAACTGGAGATTATTTCCTATCCAGAGCTTCATAGTAAAATAAAGGTTTAACATAATATTGGAAATTGAGGGTCTACCATAAAATGACAGATTTTAGAAGAATGAAAGCCAAACTTCAACTGAATTAAGGATGATCTTGGAATTTTTAGTCACCTACCAGGGGGATCTGCTTTTTAATCTTTCAGCCTGTACAGCTGCTGGCATTCATTGCCTGCACCCATATCCCTCTACTCATCGCATTTCCTTCTCTCCTGCTATGACTCCATTTGCATCCCTGTTATAAGTACCTTCGTGATTACACTGACACCACTCAGCTAATCAAGGATAATCACTCTGTCTCAAATATCCTTAACTTGACCACACCTACAAAAGTCCTGTTGTCATATAGGCGATATTCATGTGCTCTGAGGATTAGAGTGTGGACATGTTTGCAGTGTCACTATTCAGCACCGTCCAATGAAGAGAAATCATTAGAGTAGTGTAAGGTATTCATGGCATTCAACAGCTGGTAATCGTCAATGGTGCTTCTAAATTGTTGTGCTTATACTTTCACTGGCAGTGTTTGACATCATCACCAATACTTTGATACCATCACTCTTGGTTTTAGCTACTCTTGTGGATTTGATGTAGACAAAGACTATAACCAGTTTACTACTAATAATTCTTTGCAGAAATCTATTGTATAACAAAAAAAAAAAAAAACCCGGAACCAACAAAGAAAATTAGATGAAAAATGAAACTCAAAGGAAAGAAATCTTTTCTAAAACTTTTTAAAATTATAATTAACCTGAGTTGTAAAAACAGAAAAATAAATTTTAAAAATCAAGTAGGTGGGAAAGTTGAAGTTTTCTAGGTTCTTATATTGTTTAAGAAGAGAACAGAACAAATTGGAAAAAGGAGGAGGAAGAAATTTACCTTCTGGGAATTAAGAAGAAAAAAGGGGTATTTCGGAAAGGTATACCAGCCTGTGTAAACAGGCAAAGCCCTGAAGGAACCTAGCACATTTCTCGCAGGGCAATAGTGTGGCATGTCACCGAGTCCAAAGGCTTCAGTAAGGTTGCTAAGGAAGCTGATGTTGCAGCTGGACTAATAAACTTGGGAAAGATGTGTAAAGCTCTCTCAGATTTTTAAAAGTCTGCATTTTATTTGACTAATGAAGAGCCCTCAAAATGTTAAACAATTAAAATCACAACAGATAGAACTTGCATATGTTGATACAAGTATACTTCTTAATAACAATATGGTGTAAAAATTTAAATGAATCGCTAAATAGTTAAGCAACCATTATCATGATCTCTCTACATTGTAGCAATTTGTGGTTTACCTAAGACACTGTGGTACTTACATATGTCAGAACCAAAACTAAAGACATTGCCTCTAAATCCATGTAACTTATAAATTGGGTTGCTGGTGATTGTTAAGAGAAAGGAAAAGAAATAATGTATGTTGCCATTAGTGGCAAAGATGCTTTACGCTTGATGAAGTACTATAAAATGCCTCTAGAAGTTGGTTATCCTGTACTACCTGACACTTTTACAACACACGCACATGCACACACACACGCACACGCACACAATGTCCATTACGACTATTTGCCTTCTATGTTGCTAAACAAGTGTTGGTCAGAGGGTACAAAACATTCTGGATAAGAAAGTGATTTTACGCTGTCTATCGGGGGGTTTTCAAAGTTTGTTAAAGATGATCAACTTTTGAAACCAACCCCCCAAACCTCTCTTAATACCTTAAGGACTTCTAAGCATGTGTTTTCATTTCATATTTCTTTCTACCAAGTTATCCAAAATAATATCATTATAGAGAGAAGCATAATGTGTGAAACCTAAGTCTCTACCCGATTATTATGACTTTTCAAGATATAGTTCAATCCTGTCTCTAGTACTGTAATCACAGGCTTAATTTGAACCACTGAATTTTTTCTTCCATATTTCTATTGGAGAGTGCATCATTTGCTGAAAGCAAATGCAGAACATGTCTCATATTTCAAGGAGCACAGATGTGCCTCTCTTTCTCAGCTATAATGATGGAAAACGCCAGTAAGCAATTGTTTTGTGAATGAATTTTATAGCATGCCAACTCATGCTGCAAAATTAATCCATCCTTCTGTTAACGACAAACATCACGCAAATGTCCCCCCAACTGCCTGGATAAGTATGATGACAAACACAAGAATTAGGAAAACAATGTATTTTTGAAGCAGTGTTCAATCATCACAACATTAAAGATTTTTATAAGAAAAATCCATTGGAATTTAATATGGTACAGTGTATCACAATCCAGAACACTGTAGTATTACCATATATTTATTGTGAAGCAATCTTGTTATGAAAATAATTTTGACCTCAGGAAAAGTAATTGGAAATTTCTAAGTTGTAAACATTATACATACCTGGAGTCGCTGGGTATGTCATTATTGACCCTTTATTTCCCACCTAACTTGGCATTTACAACTATATACTTAAAGATCTAAAATAAGGAGCTTTATTATATTTGAATTTTATCTAAATTCTAAGTTACCTACAAATAGATAAATCAGAAATGTTTTGAGATATTATTATTTATAAAATGAACAGTCTCTAGTTACTCAACTACCATATCACTGAAATCTCCAAGATAATCAATGCGTAAACCCCTATAACTTTGTACACAGTGTCTGACAGGAAGAAATTTTCCTTCTGCTATTCAAGCTAAACCCACCAGTGTTAGTACTCTCTGGCTGCTGTAAGGAATTACTACAAACCTCTTGGCTTAAAACAACTATGCATTCTCTCCTCACTTATTCCAGCTTCTGATGACTCCAACTGTGCCTTGGTTGAAGACCACTCATCTTGTCTCCTCCATATGTCTCTTTTCTTTGTGCCTGTCTCAAATCTGTCTCTGCCTCTCTCTCATAAAGATACCCAACACTGTTTAGATGATCCAGGGTAAACTTCTCCTCCTAAGAGCCTTAAAATTACCATACCTTTTATCACATAAGGAATAATCGGGGTTCCAGGAATTTTATGTGGATATCTTTAAGCACTATTTTTTAGCTTACCATTTATCCATGTTTTCTTCCCCTATTTTTCTGCCATCTCTGAGATCTTTCTCCTTCTGGTTCTCTCCCGCATTCTGGCTCCTTCACTCTTTCCCTTGGATCTCTGTCTTCTCTCAGGGATTGTTTCATCCATCTCTGAGATCTTTCTCCTTCTGGTTCTCTCCCGCATTCTGGCTCCTTCACTCTTGCCCTTGGATCTGTCTTCTCTCAGGGATTGTTTCATCCATCATAGACTTACATGATACTAGTTTTTTAAGGCTGCCATAACAAAGTACCAGTCTGGGTGGTTTTAACAATAGAAAATTACTTGATCATGCAGGAAACTAGAATCCAAATTTCAGGTGTTGACAAACTTGATTTCTTCTGAAGCTCCTCTCCTTGAATTGTAGATGAGCAACTTCTGCCGGTATCTTCACATGATTTCCCTACAATGAGTGACTGAAAAATATGGTGAATGCTAAAAATGTTCAAATGTATTACAGTAAAAGACTCATTGCCATTAATTCTCCCTCAAAATACTCTGCCTTTCTTTAAACATACTTACGGTATACTTCTGGCCACTTTCCAAAATAGTTCAGAAGTTTTATTTCAGGAATATTTTTAATTATGCAGTCTTGGCTGTCTCAATATCCTGAATCAATTCAAAACACTTACCTTTCATGATCGTTTCGATTTCAGGGAAAGAGCTAGAAGTTGTGTGATGCCACGTGCAGTGAATAA
Organism: Dolichotis patagonum; assembly: GCA_004027295.1. Lineage (NCBI taxonomy): Eukaryota > Metazoa > Chordata > Mammalia > Rodentia > Caviidae > Dolichotis > Dolichotis patagonum. Next base: position 20,021 of record PVJX010001671.1, read on the forward strand.
GGTGGATGCTGGCACAGTAATGTTTTCACCAGCCTCCATTTTTATTGGATGGAACTCAGCAACATCATTCACCATGTTACCACACTTTTGATCACACATCATAAAAAGCTCACCAAAGAGGACTCCCAGAACTGCTCTATGAAATAGGAAGAAAGATGGAATAAGTGCGCTTGAAAGATGAGGGAGTGTTTAGAGAGGGATTAATGGCAATACACCTTTTTCCTGTGATAACTTTTTTATTTAGACATGCTCTATGTTTTGACCCTCCCTTGCGTGAACATGTTTTTGTGCTAATCTCTACTTTATATAAGGACACCAGCCACATTAGGTAAGGTTCCCCCCTAATGACCCCGTTTTAATTTAATTACCTCAATATAGACCCTGACTCCAACTACAGTCACATTTTGAGGTGCTGGGGATTAGGACTTCCCCATACATATTCCAAAAGGACAGAACTCAGTCTATAGTTTATGCCATTCTTCCCCATTCTAAAAAAATGAAACAACTGTATCAGAGTCATTTGCTTCTTTTTCAAATTCCTTGGACACTGCACATTTCTTAGCTTTCTCGTTATCCTGTGGAACCTCAGGACTGGTTTAGGTATGCAGTACTACATTTCTAAGTCATCAATAGAGGCCTGTACCATGAATATTTTAATATTCATAAAAAGAATGTAATTTTGGGGGAATCATAATATCACAGTACTAGCAACAAATGGAGTATAGTTGTCCAGAGAGAGGAGTTTACATGATATCCTCAACTGCATTTTGTTCTTATGCCCTCAAACTTCATCAGTGGATATGATAAGAAACAGCTTTACAAAGTCAGCTCCTACATTTAATATAGGAAAACTATCTACCACATCCCCCTCAAAACTTTACTTGCTCTCAGGGTTCCTTGTTAATATCTCAATCAATGATAAATTGATATATTTGGTTGCTTTTGTTTTTATTTGATCAATCTAAAGCTGTGTTTGGGGTATAAGTTTGATAATGCAACCACATGAAGATAACAACTAGGGTTATCTTGCTCCTCATGTGTGCTGCATGCCTAGAATGAGTGCTCAATAAACATTTGCTATATTGGTGAGTGAGCTACCTCTGTAGCCAGAATTTCTGTGCTATTAATTCTTCTTCATTGTGATTTTTAAAATTTATTTGCACCTGATTGTTTTCTATTTGTAACCAATGAAGCAATTAGTTCTATAACAATATTAGTATGAATTTCTCAAATTATGTATGTGTATAGTGAAAATATCTTTATAAACATTTAGCTAAATGAGATTTCCTTATATAGATATAGACAGATATAGATATAGATATAGATATAGATATAGATATAGATATAGATAGATATAGACATAGATATAGATAGATATACTGTTTGAATGATTCAGTGGCAGAGAAATCCTAGCAGGAAACATTCTGTCTTCTTTTATAAAGTCATCAGTAATTACAGTAAAGCAGTTTTCAAAGTATTAGTCAAGAACCTCTAGTGTCTCCAAAACCTTTTAGGATATTTGTGACATCAAAAACTATTTTCAAATAGTATCAAGACTTTTTTTTCTTTTGCACGCTAATTCTCTCGTGAATATTCAGGTTAGTTTTCCAGAGACTACATGCTGTATTACATCATAGTATAAAGGCACTACTAGTCTTATATTAAGCTGAAATTAAAATATTTACAAAAAGATAAGAAAATGCCACTATTCTTACTAAATTTTTATTTTAGAATAATTATTATTATAGTTTTTTATAAAATATTATCATTTGTGGACATTTACTATTGTTATTTTTAAGAACTATGATAGTTTTTTATTTTAATTTGTAACATGTGGAAAGCAAAACCAAAAAACATTTTCATTATTCTATTGCATCACTTAGTATAGAGAACACTCATGATATGGTGTCATATTTATGAACAATCTTGAAACACACACACACACACACAATCCAAAGAATAACAAGAATCTGAGTGATGTCTACATAGATAGACTATCTTTGACTCTATGGACACAATCCCTAACATTTTTATTTTCTTTTAACTTCTCTCCTACATGTACCCCAAATCCAAACCAGAGTTATAAAATAGAATATTTTTTTCTGGAGCTAATCTCCATTTGGAAGGAGATTTGGAAGGGTTCCTGACATACTCGATCAGTGACCCTCATATTTCTGATGCCTCTGCCCTAGGTTTCTTTACATGAGACTGTTTCTCAGATGTATGGCCTTCCTCTGGAATGCTAAATATATTTCATAACAAGTGTCGACTCTAATATATTGTTACCAACTGGCTGGAACATTATTTGAAGGGATTCTGAAGCTATTTACTGGCTTAGCAAGACAAATGCTATAATTGATTAGTGGTCTGCCCTGGGTATAGAAGAAGTGTTAGCTTATGTGCTGTGTATTTGCTGACCCTGTGAAATCAATTGGAATTGCTGTGGTCAAACAATGTAGAACAAGACAATAAAAGTCTAGTCCATCTAAAAACAATACAGAAATGAAACTACTAAGATATAAAACAACAAGCATCAGCAATAATATCTCCCTAATAAGCAAAGTTGGCCTCCTTAAAATACAAGCATGCCTTTTATGATTCAAACAAATACATAAGAATTTTGAAGTCCTTTGAACACTTGCCAGAGCAAAGAACATCTAAAAAGAATTTTAACTACATGAATTTAGATGACAGCTACTCTTGATGTTGTTATTTCAGAAACTTGACCAGAACTTTCCTTCAGAAACCATCTTCTTAAAATGGGATCTTGGATGATGAATTTAAGGAACACCAGCTATGGCTCTTGACAGCTCCCAGACGTGCACCACTGCTGCTTTAGTATGGCAGCTGCTACAAGTGCTCAATTTCTTTACAGCTGTCCTATTAGTATAACTAATAACAGATCCATGGAGAAAAAAAAGAAGATGAAGTAGCTGCTTAAGTTCAGGAGGAAAAAAAGGATGAAATGTAGAGAAGAAAATGAGCAAGAGAAAAAGGATGCAAGAGATTTGAAACAGTCTGCGGTTTGCTTTGCTTGGCAGGAAGCATCAACACTGTATGATTCTTTAAAAAGCGTTCCTATGGTGACACACTATTGACACAGTAGTGATACAAGATGGCAATATAATCCTTTAAATCACATTTTATTGATGAAATACAATTTTTGGCTCCTCTGAGAATGGGACCCAAGCATTGACAAGAACACTAACATGTTTCTTTGTGGATTCGCCTTTTTGTCACTTTGAGAGTTACACTGAGGAGAAATACACACAAGACAGCAAATGATGCCTGTACCTAATAAGTCTGACTAAATACAGCATGTTGAAGGAATTTGAGGAAAAACAAACAAGACTAATATAGAGTTTGTTTCCTTGGAAACAAAAGAACACTTTGTGCTTTGGGGAAAATACATATATATGTTAATACAATATTAACAAAGATATGGCTCTAAAATGAAATTCTGACAACATACACCCAAATAACACTAGTAGAAATAAGTGGAAGTATACAGAGAAAGAAATAACTTTATATTTTAAAAAGTATTTGCATGCATTTAACTCCATAGGCTAGACCACAAAGATCACATTCAAAGTGATAAAATGATGTAAACCAAAATGGATGCTGGTTACAGATGACAATGAAGAGAATTTTGTTCCTCACCCTTCAGAGAAACTTGAAAAAAAATCAAGACATTTCATTCAAACTTTATTTAGTAATCAAAAGAAAAATATGAGAGAAATAAATGTTCTAAAACACACATTATTAAAAGGATGGCTTTTGGGGTTTAGATTAAGGAAACTTGGAAGACTGATAAATTTGAATTCTGTACATTTGAGTTTGATAAATTAGATATTTTTATTTTCTTCCTCTTGAAAGAAAGAAATATAATATTCAAGGCAATAATACTCAAATGTATCAATTGAATCCTATAAAATAAATGAAAGAGACTGTTATATGCTCCAAAAGCTTTTAAGTCTAGGGTTCCAGTGAATCAGTGTCACAGATTTATGACAGGTATATGACCTCAATATTCTCTCAATCAATCTTGATATTCACTTGAATAAAGATAGTCATATTTACCAAACTTGTAGAGATGGTGGTGGTAGACATAATGTGGAGTGTCAGATACAACTTTTTATTTTTTTAAATTTTATTTAAAGAGAAAAAACAAAGAAAACAACCAAACAAAACATAAAAAGGGTAGCAACAATCCAGAATTCCAAAGGCAAAAAATTAAAGAACAATAAAACAAAAACAGAAACACTAAGAAATCCACCACTTGATAAGTTACCTACTGTCATCCTTGGAAATAGTTGTTCAAGTTACAAAATTAAAGCATACAAAGTAGACATTCAAACAGTGAGACTGTTAACAGTTCTACTCAACAATATAACAAAAACAGTAATGTGGTCATCTATCTTACACACTTAAACATACATGCAGTTATATGCTTTAGAGACTTTCTTTTCCTCTCTCTCTCTCTCTCTCTCTCTCTCTCTCTATATATATATATATATATATATATATATATATATATAAAATTTTATCCTAAGGGGGGCAAAATTAAAAACAACAAAACAACAGAACGGGACATAAGAAAGCATAAATTTCAAAGCTAGACAACCCGAGATCTTTACTATCTGTCATATTGTCTCACGTTCTCTTCCAAATGGTTGTCCATATCTTTGCATATGGGGAGCTCATACTAAATAACACATCAATCTTTTCACAAGATGTGTAATTCACTGGCTCCCACTTGCTAAGGTCGGGGGGACACAGGACAGGGGACAGGACGACATGAGATGTTCCATTCTCAGCTCGCACCTCACATCCACCCCCCAGAGAGGGGAGGAGCTCCTTGTTCTCCCAGCACCCCGAGTCAACCACTCAGCACAGGTCCCAAGCACCAGGGTCTCTCTCCTTCAGGCTGCTGAAAGTCTGCCACACTTTCAGCCACCCTCCCAGAGAGGGAAGGAGCTCCTTATCCTCCCGGCACCCCGAGTCAACTGCACTGTGCAGGTCCTGAGCACCAGGGTCTCTCTCCTTCAGGCTGCTGAAAGTCTGCCACACTTTCAGCCGCCCCCCAGAGAGGGGAGGAGCTCCGTGCTCTCCCAACACCCTGAGTCAACCGCACTGTGCAGGTCCTGATGCACCAGGGTCCCTCCCCTGTAGGCCCCCCAAAGTCCGCCATACTCACCTGCTATTTCTTTCTGATGAATTGACCATTCCAGTTCTAAAGTTCTGAAATGGCCAACAGACCACAGAAAGAATTCTCTTTAGGCTCCTGTTTGAAACCAGCAGCTACAGCAATCTGCTGGCCTTGCTTCAGGGCCAAACAACTTTTTAAATAATCTCAACTAGTTTGAACAGCTTTTTCTTCCTAGTATCCTCAAGGCATAACACACAGACTGCCATATAGACCTTGAAAACTTGTTTTTCTTTGTAGCAAAGTAAACGTACCACCAAGTCCCCATGATGAATATAGCCATTATACTGAAAAGATGTACTAATAAAAATAAATAAATAAATTCAAACTATTTACTGAAAGAAAGAATGAATCAATCAAAACCAGCAAGGTGAAATTTAGCAAATAAAATTAATTTGTTCAGACAAAGAAAAGGCTAAACCTGGTTTGATAGCAATTTAGATAAATACCAAACAAACACAGTTTATTACTAGCTCAACTTAAGTCAAGAACCCAATTAACAGAGGTAAAATATCCAGCAAAACTAATTTCACTGCCATTTGTTCAAGTCACACTATGTGTAAAATATTAAATTCCATCTGGACATCACCTCCTAAAACTGACACTGGCAAACTAGTTGTTTAATTATTCTATCCTGTCTGGGAAGTCAGGAAATTAAGATAAAAGAATCTTTTCAGGAGATATAAATGAAGTATCTGGAAGTTTTTTAACTTGGGAAAAGAAAACAGGAATACTTGTTTTGCATATTTGAAGAGCTGTCATAGGAAAGATATATTTCAGTCATTCTCAATTTCACTCAAGAAAAGCATACAGAAACTGCTTTAGAGGGATTTCTAACAGATCTATCTAAAAATGGATTGGCCTCTCTTGCAAAGAAAGGAATTCATCACTTTAAGAGTTCAAGCAACAAGTAATTAATCTACCAGGGGTGTTGCAGAATAACTGATTCTTGTGTCAGTAAGTCGTTAGTATGGACTATTTAAAGACACTTTGTTGGGCTGATATTCTGATTCTATGATCCTGGGGGTCTCGGTCCTTCCTTCACCAATAATCACTTTTTGTAAATTGTCTTCTTCCAACTTGATGTCTGATCACCTACCTTTATTCTTATTCATTATTTCTACTTACTCCTAATATATTCCTTCTGTTGTGACTAATTTTATGTGTCAGTTTGGAGTAAGAGATTCCAGATAGCTGGTTGAAAGTTATATGGAGCTGTCTGTGAGGGTATTTCCAGATAAGATCACCATTCAGGTAGGTGGGCCATTACCAGTGCGAGCAGGCACCATCCAGATCCTTGGGGCCTTAATGGAAAAACTCTGGAGGAAAAAGAAATTGATTTTGTGCTGGAGCGAGGATGCTCTCTCTGAATTTGGATGTTACCATTTATGGTTCCCAGGCCTTTGAGACTTGGACCAAACTATAGCACTGGCTTCCATGGTTTTCCAATTTACAATTTTTGGGAATTCTTAGCCTGTATAGTAGCATAAACCAATTATTCCTTCTCTCTCTCCCCATCTTTCTTCATATGATAGATGAGAGAGAAGAGAGGGAGAGAGAGAAACGATACATAGGCAAACAGATAACAAAGAGTACCCCTGGGTTCAATCCACAATGCCAGAAAAAAAATCACAATGCCTTTATTGTAATAGTCAATGGCCAAAGCATTTATTTTCATATCTCTTGCTCTGTAGCAGTATTGTTGCTATTTCTTTCTACTTTCTTGCTTTTCTAATTATTTCATTTTTTAAGTATCTTTTTTCTCTCCTATTATTAACTCATAGCAGTTTCTTAAGGAAATATTGCAACCTATATATATGTTTTATTATCATTTTTGATGGTAGGATTAAGATAATTCTAAAGTTTTTAACCCCCAAAATGTCAGTGATACAACTAACACCATCAGTATCTCAAAAACTCAAAGAAAGGATATCAAATGCTTTCACCATGACACCATGACAGACAGTTTAAATGACAGATGATTTAAATGTTATATGATATGTGGATGAATACACATATATACCAATTATTATGTTTAATTTTTGTTTATACGTATCAATTAAAAGGCAAACTAAAAAATGAGTCTGGGAATGTCACAAATCAGCACATAGTATAGCTGAAGATTCTATCAGTCCTTTGAAAATTACCTATATTTCAAAATTCACCTTAAATTGTAGACACAAACACAGCTATTAAAAAATTTGTAGAGAATGAAAATTCTATTCCCTAAATATATACAAAGCTTATTCTTTAAAAAAGTCTCCCATTTCCTATCAAATAGCCACTTAGCTTTCATATTATTATTCTAGTCATACGCTATATTGCTTAGTTTCTCTAAATTTTGCCAGGTACTGGGTAAAACTAAAATATCTCCCATTCAAAAGTTTGCTTCCCACCTGAAATCACTAAAGTGCAGTTGCAGTATATGGTTGCCAGGTGGACATGAATGACCTTGAGGTCTTAACAAATGTTCATCCCTATAAAAAGGTCTAGGACAGAGTTGTACAATAAAAACTACTGAGATGAAAATGTTTTCTATACTGTCCCATACAAAGCTTCAAGCCACATATGACTATTTTTTTTTGTACAGGGGATTGAACTCATGACCTCACGTTTGACAAGTAGGCACTTACACCACTGAGCTAAACTGCCAGCCCCACATGACTATCACGCACTTGAAATGTAGTTAGTACAACTAAAGGCATAAATTTCCAATTCCCCTGTTTTTAAAAGAAGAAAAATAACTGATAACATTAACACATTACTATTTCTGCGTCATAATATGATGTAGCACTAAAACTACTTATCCTTATAGCATTTATATAATACACTAGTACTATGTATCGTTTGCCAAGCTAAATGACGGAGAGCTCAGAGACTATTAAATACAATAGGTAAGTAAACAATACAATATAGTTTTATTTGCTATTAGAGACTTCTAAATAAAGAACTGTTGGAATGTAGCATATAGAATATTATCCATGAGCTTCGTTAAAGGTTTTGTTTAAACTGGGACGATAGAGAACATGTTGCAAATTAACATGGGAAGAATGGGGACTAAGATATTGCACATGCATTGGAGAAAATGCATGGGTTACTGAAAGGATTTAGTGTGTCTTTTACCCACTAACTATTCCATACTGCAGCACGCAGCGACACCAGCAGCAGCAGCAACAGATGTTAACAGGAAGCAGACTCCCTGGTAAGCCCAATGACAGGCAAAAGTTTGGATGCCAGCTGGTCACATAATACATTATTATTGTTGTTTGGTTACTTTTTCCTGTACTGGAGATTGAACCCAAGGCCTTCACACTGAGCAACCCTCACTCTTACCCCTCCTTCCCCCTAATACACACACTTTTTTCAAGACAGGCTTTCTCTAAGTGCTAAATTGCTCAGGCTGGGCTCAAACTTGCTACCTCCTGCCTCGGCTTTCCAGAAGTTGGGATTACAGGTGTGCACTGCAATATTCTTTGAATTTTTATACTTCATTTTAAGTATTTATTGTTTAAATCCACGTTATTGGATTTGTGACTTGTTATGGCAATATTATTGTCTTCCTTATCCACCAGTGTACTCCATGACCAATCAATAATTGGCTTATGAATAAATATTTCTGCTTGTTTCACAGCCTGATGCAGCTGGAACAGTCTACCATCTTCCAAGTTGCCACTCTGACTCCTAGGGTTCCACCTGTTGGTCCACCATCAGATTGCCAGACAGCCTCATGGGTCATAGCACTCAATGACGGCTTTTATGACAGAGCTCTAGACAAGTTCAAGTAAAGCTAAAAATTAGCATAAGCACATCCATGCTAATGAATGTGAGTTATCCAAAATAACAGAGGGGAAAGTAACTGAAATAACTCCCCTTTTACCAACTTTATTAATAGGGCGTCTGATGAAAAAGAATAATGTCTTTTTAAAGTGACGAGTGAGTTCTAAAGTTAAGCAGCAAGAGAAAGGCATTCCACAGTAAATAGCAATTCTACTGATCCTATGTGTCTCCTCTAAGGGTACTCCGCTTTAGGCCCAGGAAAAATCTAAACAATTTCCTAAACAAAGTGAACTGGACAGTTAACAGACAGAGAAAGAAGAGGGGCTGCTGATTATAGATGTGAGTGTCTCTCCATCCCTCCCACTGTCCCTAAAAACACAAAGAACCAAAGGCAGAAAAACGTGACTACCTATCGCTCCTTGAACAATAAGAATAATGCAGACATCTGAAAAAACACTTTACAAACTCAGTCCTTCTCTTCATCGATTGGGCACCATTCCACACAAAGTCTCCACATCCCAGCCAGCGTCAACAAGGTGAGCGTCTCCATTGCACAGGGTGGGTGGGCGGCGCCGAGCTCCGCTGTGCCCCCTCCCTCGCTGGGCACGCGCGTTTGGTATTGCGTCAGAGGCTGAGAGTCTTGTCCCTCCGCGCGGCCCGTCCCGTCTCGCCCTTACTGCGCTGCTAGGGCTGACGTGTCTGCAGGTCCTGTGCGTCTCGGCGAATCCGGCCGTGATGGCGGACGCCTGGGAAGAGATTAGGCGGTTGGCAGCCGACTTCCAGCGGGCGCAGTTCGCCGAGGCCACGCAGAGGTGCTGGACCCTCCCTCTCCATTGTGGAACCCAATTAGGCCCGGGATAGACCTCTCTGGAACTGAGACTTAGGTCCCTGGCCTTATCTGGGCCGCCTTCTTTTCCCTTTGCCCAAGCCAGGACCACGGTTCCGAGTCCAAGTCTCGGCGGGGAAACCCGGGGCGAAGACGCCCCGGCGCCCCGTCCTTCTCCAGCCCGGCCCCAATCACGACCCAGGCCAGGACTCCGGGCTGCCTGCTTGTGCCTGCGGTCTGCTCCCCGCCGCCGCCGGCAGGTCCCCGTGGCCTTATGCTCGCTGCACTTGTGACCCTTTGAGTATGAAGGGAGAGACTAAGGTAGACTTTGCGAAGCGCACAATCATGTTTTAATGTTTTCCTACGTTTTTGGTGATAACAGATCTAGGCCAGACCCGTGACGCCATCTGTCATTTTTAGGGACTCCGGGCCACTGACGTTTTCCACAAACCTGTGAACCTTTGAAGGTTGTATCTGAAGTGCCCTAACATTGCGCGTCATTGCTGTAGATAGATTATCCATTAACTGTTTTTATCTAGAATTGTTATTACATCTTGACCCGGAGACAGCAATCTTAATGCTGTGCTTTATAGCACTGAGAGATAAAAAGAAACAAACCGGGGTACAGTGTGTGGTGGTCCTGCAGCAGTTAGGTTTAATAGGCCAGATCTCCTGTCTGCAGACCAAGTGACTGAGTGAGGCCTGGATGCACTGTTTAAAAAAGCAATTAAAAGCAAAACCGAAGTAAAACTAGAGAAAGTGTTCTTCTAGTTAAATTATGTGTCCTCAATTTTATATTCCTACCTGGAGACTTAAAACAGGCCCAAAGAAAGCAAATTTGCCATTTCTAAAATATATATCAGCTAAGTAAATGATTTAAGTATATGTAAACCTGCTGCTTCTTGAGATTTTTTAAAGTTACTGAATCAGTATTGTACTATGAAAGGTATAGATTTTTAAATATGAAAGTAGTGACTCTTTACCTAAACATATTGAAAGCTTGTTTCGGTACACTCTTTTATTTTTTACTGAGTACCAATTTATCGAAATTTTGTAAAAAACATTTTTTCCCCCTCAGATTGTCAGAGCGGAACTGTATTGAGATTGTGAATAAACTGATTGCTCAGAAACAGCTAGAAGTAGTTCACACACTTGATGGAAAAGAATATATTACTCCAGCCCAGATTAGTAAGGAAATGAAAGATGAGCTACATGTCCGAGGTGGTAAGTAATGTCTCAGTAGTTCCCCATTCCTGGATTTTAGGGAGGGCAAAAAAAGAAAAGCCTACTTTAAAGTTATGACTATGTAATGCATTCTTTACAGGTTATAGAACATCCTTCTCAAGTTTTTTCTTTGCAGTTCCTAGGGGAAGGAAAAGCCAGGGCTTCTCAAATGCTAAGCACACGCTATCATTGAACTGTATTGCACTTCTCAGTTGTTAACTTGGCAGCCTTAGTATTTTTGGTAGCTCATACTCAGGTATTATCACTTATCAAAGTAGTATTTTTTACTATTTTGAGTTGTATGTGTTTTATGTGAGTTAACTGTTTCTTTTCACAGTTCAATAATGTATTACATGACCCAAGGGAGAGTACTTAGCTGCTGGTTAACAGGCAGTAACCGTGAGGGAGGTCAGAGATTTTTAAAAGGCTATAAATTCTCAAAAAAAATCAAAGCTCTTTTACTATCCCTTTAAAAGAGAAAAAACTTGTATTTACAAATTAACTTCAAACGTGTATCATTAAATGAAATGCTATTATTACCAGTACATTGCTTTCTTAAACTTTGGCTTTCTTAAACTTTGCTTTCTTAAGCTTTGAACAAATTACTGGGCATATTGAATACAATCTGATTAAAATAGAAGCAACTCTTTGCTACATGTTCTGGAGTGTAACTTTGGTGTTTACTTGTATGTCTGCAAACTTCTAATAACATATGAACTGTAATTTGGGATATATAACAGATTTTCTTTTGCTAATTGTTAGAAACCTACCTTTTAGTTTCAAATAATTTGAAAAAATTTCATCTTAATTAGTTATCAAAATCTCTTTGATCACAATAAATTCAGAGTTGTGATGTATTAGCTGATGTCAGCCTTATGTGATTAAAAAAAAACTTGGAAAATAAAATTATTACTTACGGCTTCAGCCAAGAAAACTTAGCAAATGGTTTACAGATGAAGGCATTGATGATCATGGCTCTTTGTAATTGTAGAAGGGTTTGAACTTTTCAGAACATATCTATTAGAATTTACACTGCTTGACTAGTTTGTACTTAAATGTAATTTAAAATAAATGAATGTCTTTTCTTTAAAGGTCGAGTTAACATTGTTGATCTACAACAGGTAAACTTTATATAAAGTTTTGTTTTGGTTTCTCAAAATTTAGTGTTATGAACTCAGTGCCTTTTAAAGTGTTCAGTAATAGTTATATTTTGAATATTTGTAAAGAAATAGTTACAAAACCCTCAGTGATAGTATTGCAATATTTAATAAATTCTGATACATTCAATTGATTTACTAAGCTCTTTGTTGTTTGATTGCTTACTACTTACCAAATCAACTCAAATATGATTTTATGTAGTTCCAATTTTTGTAATTTTGTAAGAAAAAATTACTAGTTTCACATTTATGTTTTGAGAATGTGGAAGTCAAAAACTAATAGTAAAATGTAGAAGATATTTTCAAAAACTGCAAATGTCATTGCCAAAGTGCATTATAAAATGGAAAGTAGAAATATGTGAAATGATGTCTGTTATATGTAAATACTGTTATTACTTAAGATACATTTCCTAGCAATTAAAAGTAACTATTAATATTGAAAATAAAGAAGTTCTCTTTCTCAATTTTTCATTTTGCTGAAGGTTTTAAAAATATTTCATATCAATTTGAAATTTATCCAAGAGCAAATAACTTCTTAAATATAGTTTGAAATATATTACTTCAAACTTAAGCATTAAAAACTTATTTAAATAAAATTTCTGTTTATTTTCCAGGTAATTAATGTTGATTTGACTCATATTGAAAATAGAATTAGTGACATCATTAAATCAGAAAAACATGTCCATCTGGTACTGGGACAACTAATAGATGAGTAAGTACAATATTTAGAAGGACTTTGTTTTCTTTCTTTATTCAGATAGTATCTACATTTAGACCAAATAGACACAGGAAGACATTTTGTTTAGAACTGATTTTCATTATAAGGATCATCCCACTTAAAAAGCAAGTGCTTAATTATGCTTACTATGTACTCATAAATAATATACATTTTTACCTCTTTAATACAAACATAACATAAACTTAACTCTGAAAGCAAATTTTTTTTCCAAAAATCTTAATGAAAAAATGACTGTAAAATTTCTACTGGTTGAAAAATAATCCCAAAATTTAGCATTTGTGTAATCTTATATTTAGCTACCTTGACGACAAGGAAACAGTTTTATGAGTTGTGAATGATGTTTATCTCTCATTACTTTTGGAGTATATTCTTTAACAGAAATTAACCATAAAAGACAAAATGGAGGAAAACCATTATTTCTCATTGATTTTTCATTTTCTTTCTTTCTTTTGCTCAATATTAGGAACTATTTGGATCGGTTAGCAGAAGAGGTAAATGATAAATTGCAAGAAAGTGGTCAGGTAACCATTTCAGAATTGTGTAAAACCTATGATCTTCCTGGAAACTTTCTAACACAGGTATTTTTCCTTACTAGTATAATGTGTCTTTTGAACAAATAATTTTAAACAGTGGATTTTAATGAGTGAAAAACTAGACTTAGCATCAGTGGGTTTGTTGTGAATATATGACTTGATACATATTGTAGCTATATATTTGGGGAATACTTCTTGTACATGGATAGCTCTGAAGAGATTGTTTAAAAGTACTTAGAATGTTTCTGAACCATAAGACACTCTAGAAACATTTAATAGACTGAGTTCTAGCACTGTCTTGATGTAACAGTAAATATATCCTAAGTGCATGAATTTATGTAGTGCTTCTGATATTACCTGTGGAGAAACTTTACCCAGGATATCTTCAGTTCTGATTACCCAGTTATAGCTTAAGAAATAACTGTTGAAGATTGTAAGTTAGAGGGTGCACTGCTCACCCATGTAAGTGAAAGTCAGGGATGCTGCTAACCATCTTAGAGTGTAAAGACAGGCTCTTCAGCAGTGGATTTTGTTTGCAAAAAATTTAATAGTGCCAGTATCTTTGGATGCCCCCCCCCTTTCCCCGTTCGCCTCTAAACTAACAGTATGATGGCTGGAACAGCCAAAGAATTTCACTTTCTGTTAACTGTGGGTACTTATGTTGGTACACACACAGAATACCTTGATTTATAGTATCATAACAATAGAAGCTATTTGTTTTAAGTAGTTTCGCGTTTTAGAATTGTAGAAGCCCTTTTAATATAATACAAAGTGCACAGGCTTTGAGTTAAACAGAAAGCTTGATTTAAATCCTATCTATGCCATTTACTTATTTGACATTAAGAAAATTATTCCATTTCCTTTGCACTTCGAGTGGCATATCTGTAAAATGGCGATAATTACATCTATTTTTATAGGTTCAAATGAGGTATGTCTAGTAAAATACCTGTCAGAGTGGAGGTCCTCACTAAGTCATAATTTTGGTTTTATATACTGAAATGAAGGAAAAATTCAATCTCATTTTACCTGCATATCATTTTAAGAAAATCCAACTTAGAAACTTACCAAATCATAATTGCATGAGATTAATTTGTAATGCAAACAAACTTATTGAGCTGTGTTAAGAGAGTTTCCCTAGTTGCATTTAAAATACCATATAGAGAGTATAAATGTTTTATATAGCATTTCAGGAGCCTAAATTCTGTTTCACATGAGCAAACACATGTTAATCATGAAAAGTAAAACACTGAGTTTTTTAAAACACTTTAAAAATATCAGATTTAAATCTAATGACTTCTTAAAAAACTGCTCCTACATAGTTTTTGGAAATGCATCTCTTGTTAATATTTTTTAATTCTAATTTTTCTATATCCTAAAAGCTCATTGGGTTACTTTTTTCCATTACAAAAGTACCAGCTAAGCTACCTTCAATAGATTTAACTTATTTGGGGATATGAAATATGTCCAGACTTACTTCACATGTACCTGACCCCACACATAGTATAATTGTAGAGAAATAGTCTCTCAAGTCTGAAAATGGGTTAAGTAAGTCTCTGACTTACAAATGAGACCCATTCTGGGAGAACATTCATAAGTTGGATTCGTTTATAAGTCCAACAAAGTGAGTCTTACATACCTTGGACAACATACAGTGCTTTGTGCCTCCTAGCAGTGCCCTCCACAACACCTCCATCCACATCACCTCTCCTTTTCCTCTTGCTCCCGGATATCCTACGCTCTGATTGAGCACTGTCTATTCTGCACTATCACACTCTACCATAAGCACACAGCAATACAACTGTGACAATGTCCAGCAGTCACGTGAACTACTTCTGTGATTTATTCACATCTACTGATACTCATAATCTGTTCATTTTTATGAAAACTCACAGCTTAAATGTTCTTAAGTTCGGGACTTATTTCACCAAAAAACATTAAATCTTTTACACAGAGATAAAAAGTTAATATTTGTGTGAGAGAAAATTATTTTCCAGCCTTATGTTTCCCTAAATAGCAGGATCTTGGAATAACACTTACATCTGTTAATTTGAAGCTCCAGATAGGGTTTTCTCTGACACATATGTATAAGTCTTGACTGTTTCTTGTTGGAAGCAACGTAAATCTAAAATATTGGTCAAATCAATCATTTTTATTTTATGATAGAAATAGACCGTATTAACAAGGACTAATATGATTGCTAAGCTTTTAATCATAGAAGTGATTTGACTCACTTGTTGGCTCTGTTATTATGAAGTTTATTAGACTCTGAACTTTCATTTTAGTTTATATATCTTGTAATTTATGCTTATTGAAATTTCTCAGTCACATGATTGAGACATCAGCATGAAGCATGAATTGAATATGACTACCAAGCATATGTTTAATTTTATATTTTTGCATTAATAAAAATTTACATTTATCTCCAGGCACTAACTCAGCGACTTGGTAAAATTATTAATGGACATATTGATCTTGATAACAGAGGAGTAATTTTTACTGAAGCCTTTGTAGCTCGACATAAAGCACGCATTCGTGGACTGTTCAGTGCTCTTACCCGGTAAGCATGTTTTAAGTATATAGATTTGTGTATAGTTATTAGATATAATTTTGCATTTTTTCCTAGCAGCTGATTCTTCTTCTGTTTCATTTTTTAAACAAAATCTCCCTGAAGATCCCAGTTTACTAAATGGATAGAAGGGGAGCTTCTATGAAACAAGAGTAAGGACACTAGAGTCCCAAACAAATGCAGCCATCATTTTTCCTTTTAAATTAATTGATTTTCCTGGAAACTCTAATTATCATAATGATTTTTACAAATTTCTGTATAACTATTATGAACTACTTTCAATTCTTTGTTTTTCTTTTTTCCTTTCATACAGACCGACTGCAGTGAATTCTCTGATTTCAAAATACGGATTTCAGGAGCAGCTTCTTTATTGTGAGTTTTGTATAAACTGTATATCATGTGGGCTCAGGGCATAGCTTGCTAGTAGAGTACCTGCCTAGTGTGTTCAGGGGCTTGGGTTCAATCCCCAGCACATGCACACGCGCACACACTCACACACACAAACATGTCGTGTTAAAGCTGCTTATGTTAAGTCAGCTTTCAGACACTGAAATGAAATACCTTAGATAATTAACTTAGAAAAGTTTGGGGCTGGAGCTGTCGCTCAGTGGTGGAGCATTTTAAACATTTGCCTAGACTGTGTAAAGACCTATGTTCAATTCCCAGCACACAGCACCACAGAACAAAAAGAACAAAAAGCAAGGGTGCTTATTTTGACTCACCGTCTTTAAGTTTCCAGTCCAACACTGGGAGAACTCATTTCTGTGGGTACCTGGTGGGCGTGCTAAATAATAGTGGGGAGCTTGTGGTAGAGCAGCCTCAGGAGCCAAGAGACAAACTTGCCTCAGGAGCCAAGAAACAAACACAGAGAGGAGGTGACTATCATTCCTCAGTGCCCTTAAGGTCACCCCTCCCACCTTGTGACCTCCCACTTGGCTGTACCTCCTACCAAGAGCACAAGCCTGGAACCCTTAACACATAGACCTTGGGAGACAGCTGTATCTAAATTGTACCATGCTGAACAGACTGTTAATTCAAAACTTAACAATTTTAATGTTTTTCTTCTTTTAATCTTGAGACTTATGTTATTAAAAATATTTCATTGTTATTAAAAATATTAAAAATTTCTGTATGTTTTCATATTTTTATCTATCTGGTAGACCCATGAGACATTAGTATCAGCATCTTCAGAGGAGTGGAATGAAGAAAGCAAAGTGTGCACAAAATGAAAACACATATGTACATATACTGTCTTACATTGAAAGATTTATAATTGTAGGACTATGAATAATTTTTTCTTTGTTTCTTACGGTTTTTATTTAAATTTTAAAATTAAATTGTGTTTTCTAAAAAAGTTTTATAGAGAGTTTCTAGCCATCAAAATACTGTATTGCTAAATTCTTAGTATTGAAACAGCACATTATCTCTGAATGATCTTGGTTCAGTATCTGTTGTTTGCATGTTTATGAAGCTCTTATGAGGTACAGAGGGTTATTTTTAATGTTATACTAGAGTAATTTTTTAAAGCAAGGACTTAGCTTTTAACTCAGATATCTGGAAATTTAAAAAGTAAAGTGAAGAGTTGAAAACAAATTCAAGTATAGAACTAAAAATTAATTTTTGTTCACTGTATTTTCCAAAATATGAATATTAAATTTAAAATTTTTGCTTGAGACAAAGTTAAACAGATCAACAATTAGCACTATTTCATTATAATGTAAAATTCTTCTGGTAATAATTGATAACTTGAAAATTTTGTTCAGAGTTTAGAATGGGTTTTTGTATAATCATACTGTTAAATATCAAACATTTCAATCTACTTAAAAATCTGTACTTATTTTACTCAGCATTGATTCTGAAATTCATTTATAAATTAATTTTTATTTATGTCAAAGGCTAATTTTTATAAACCTTTCTTTGTGCCAGACTTTTTTTTGATTGTGCTTTCTGATTCAGTTAAACATAGTCGTTTTCCATCTGCTTTGAGAGGATTTTGCTAGTTAAAGCAGCAAAATGTTTAGTTGATTTGCTGTTTTAAATAAAAAGCATAAATTTACGTTAACGTAGTACTCTCCACTTTCCAAATAGACCACAATCTTATGATGGATGGTGATGTTGGTGTTGCATTTAGTTGACATTTAGCTTAGCAGGTACTTACCTTGTACTAACTACTATTCCAAGGACTTTACTTGATTACAGCAGCACTGTGCATAAGAATTGTTACCATCCCTGTTTCAGAAACAGGCAGATGAAAACAAAGGAAATGACTTACCCAGTATTATAAAGCTAATTAGGTGGTGGAGTCAAGATTCAGACTTACACAGTGTGGCTTTACCATCCATTCTTTTAATTGTAGCATTTTATTTCTCTCTTTTTTTAAAATTGGTACATTTTAGATATACATAGTGATCACATTCATCATAGAGAATTTGTGTCTGTATGTGATACATCTTTTTTTTCCATTCCCTCTCCTCTCTTCATCCCCTCCTCCCCTTATTTATAAAAGGTTTGTTACCATTTTTTCCCTTGTGCCTTCCTTCCTCTACCCCTCCCTCCTTTGTTTCTCTTCTCATTTGAACATTTTCTTCCCATTTCCCAATATCGATTAGACATTTTGATACTTATTTACACTTTAACTTTCTCATACCAGAAATACAATGCAGTGTTTAAATATGTGTTTCCAGTTTATTTTACTCAAGAGTATGGTCTCAAGGTGCATCCAGTTAGCTTTAAGTGTCTCAAGCTTATCCTTCTTTATAGCTGAGTAGTACTCCATTGTATAAAAAACAGTCTTCTTTATCCATTCATCCGTTGATGGGCATTTGGGCTGTTTCCAAGATGTAGCTGTTGCAAACTGTACTGGTATAAACATGGGTGTGCATAAATTGCTGTGATATGAAGCTTGTAATTCGTTCAGGAAGATACCAAAAAGAGAAATTGTTGGGTGCAATGGAACTTCTCATTTTAGTTTCTGCAGAATCTCCATACTGATTTCCACAGTGGTTGTACCAGTCTACACTCCCTCCGCCAGTAAAGAAGGGTTCCTTTTTTCCCACAGCCCCTCCGGCATTTGTTATAGGTTGAAAACTAGACCCATATCTTTCATCATATACTAAACTAAAATCAAAATGGATTGAAGATCTGAATGTTAAAACAGAAATACTTAATCTGCTGGAAGGTAGAAAGATAGAACTCTTGAATAAGATACTGGTGTTCACAAAGACTTTATGAACGAAACTGATTGCACAAGAAATGTCATGAAAAAATCAAGTTTGATCTCATCTTACTAAAAGACTTTTGCATAAAACCAAAAAAAAAAAAAAAAGTAGATTAAAGAGGTAACCCACAGTGTAGGGAAACACTTCTGCCAGCTGTTCCTCAGATAAAGGACTAATATCTAGAATATATAAAAAACTCAAAAGAATCTAAGACTCTCCAAATTTAAAGACCCAACCCAAAAATAGCCATTTGAAATGAATAGATATTTCTCAGATGAAGTAGGAATAGCAAATAAAGATATAAAAAAATGTTCAGCATCACTGGTCATTTGAAAGATGCAAATTAAAACAATGCTGAGCATCCATCTCCATCCAGAAAGAATGGCTGCCATCAAGAAATCAACCAATAACAAAAATTTCTCTTATAGGTTCAGTTGAAATGTGTTCTTTTGGTTTAAACTGTGGAAATGTAATAACGTGAGAAATGTACGGCTTTATTTCACACTGCTGACCTTATTGTGGTCCAGTTGTCTTGATTTTTCTAAGTATTAGAAAACTGAACTTGGTAGCACTTAGTTATTGCACCTAAACAAATCATGCAATTAATAGTGGCATTTTGGTTTTTGTTCAAGATTATCCAAGCTAATAAATTCCATACATGAATATTAACTATTTTGAGTTACAATTTCAATCTCTTTAACTAGTTGCTCAAAATTTCTCTACATTTATACTGAGTATTCTCATAAATGACAGGGAAATTCTGTTTCAAATATAATAATTTCATTTATGCTATTTAAACTTTTAAATTATTAAAATGGTAAAATTATATGGAACAATAAAATATTTTACTTTTTAAGATTTATACTTATTCTGATTGATGTGTATTTGTATGGGTCTCTTTTAAGCTGTACTCGAGGAACTTGTTAATTGTGGACGCTTACGAGGCACAGTGGTTGGTGGAAGACAGGATAAAGCAGTGTTTGTCCCTGACATCTACTCCAGGACACAGAGTGCTTGGGTGGATTCTTTTTTCAGGCAGAATGGCTATCTCGGTAACTATGCTTTTTTCTCCTGGAAGCTAACATTTCTTTCTAATACTAAAACATTCTTAGAAAGCATTGTACTAACCCTGGAGTCCACATGTATTTTCCTACCAGAGTATAATGTTTTTCTTTGAGTATGAAAGTACTCACATTTAAGGTTTCTGTAGATCTTAGAACTGAGCTTAATTCCATAGTTACTAAACGATTATAATATAGAAAAAACAAAAGCTAGTAGTATTATTGACCTTCCAGTTATATTAAACTTATACTAAACTTTTAAAGATTTTTTAATTCACAAAAGTAATTAAATCTTATATTGCATGAAGTTGCCTGCTTTTTTAGTTACATCATTTTAGGACTATCTTACTGTCTGTGAACTTTACAGTGTTCCTTTTTATCAGCTATCTAATATTTCAGAACATTGAAATTATTCTGCCATAATGGACTGAATTTGGTCATTCAAACAAAGGTCAAAAATATGTATTCTTACTTAGTTTGACTAATGTATACAGAGCAAACTACATTCTCAGTGTAAAACCTTTAATGGCTGGTGGAACATGCCTGCAGTCTCAGCCACTCAGGAGCCTGAGGCAAGAGGGTTGCAAGCTCAAGGCCAGGCTAGGCAGCTTAGTTACATCCTGTCTCCAGTTTTAAAACATAAGGAGCTGAAGGTGCCACTGAGTGGTAGAGCACTCACCTAACCTGTGCAGAGACCTGGACTCAATCCCCAGTACTACAACCCAAAAAAAAAAAGAAACCTGTAAGAGCAATTTCAGCATATGCTAAGATCCTAGGATTTGTTTATATGATGTTTTAACCTCCTGCATCATGTTTTCAGTATATTGAACCACAGAACTTGGATTAGAATTTCTTTATAACTAGTTTTCTTGACGATTATTTCCAGTAGGAGTTGGAGAATGAGGAGGGTTGATATTTTCAATCATTAGAATATCTGTCAGATTGTCTTTTCAAGCTATATCTTTTTCTAGTTTAAATAAGGGTAGAGAATTATAGTTGTCTGGTGATACATTTTGAAAAATAAATTTCACTACTTTAACTGTAATGAACAGAATAAACTACTTTTTGTTTCTTCACCTAAATCACCAACTACCTCCTTTACCCCTGTTTGCAATCTGCATACTCTGAAGTCCTCACATTTCTTCATGTTTTCCTTTGGCCCTTCAGTTGAAACATGAATAATGTCTGGTGTTCAGGAAATACTTGAACCAATTTGTCTAAAAAATATTTTTAATCAGAATTTGTGATGGTAAAATTACCAGGAAATGGGCTATAATACATTTTTGTTTTATTCCTTAAAATATTGGAATACATTATATTTATAAGCAAGTAATAAGTTTTGGTAGAACTTAACTTTTTCTGATTTTGTAAAAGGTGTAATTGGTTAACAGTTCTGTCCAACTTTGTGATGTGTTCCTAGAGTTTGATGCTTTGTCCCGACTTGGAATCCCAGATGCTGTAAACTACATAAAGAAAAGGTATAAGACCACACAACTCTTGTTTTTGAAAGCAGCTTGTGTTGGTCAAGGACTTGTGGATCAAGTGGAAGCATCAGTAGAGGAAGCCATCAGCTCTGGAAGTTGGGTTGATATTTCAGTATGTTTTCTCCTCTTAATTTTTCTTTAACAATAAGTTAAAATATTAACAATATTTTGTTAATACATGGCTGTTTTAAAGATTAGGATACATAAAAGTAGTCTTGATTTTAAAGTTGAATTCTAGCAGTAACTGTTGACACAAAAATAATTTTATTTTATGCTTAAAGTCTCTACCTTTTGAAATAGAGTGACCTTCCTTTTACGGGTGCATAATCAACATCCAAAATTCTACAATTTTCAAAACAAACAAAATTCTTACAAATCCTGACATGAAAATTGATAAAATTTTCCACATCTTATCTAAGTATTCTTGTGCTGGCACTGGGCATTGTGTAGCATTTGTTCATCCCTTATCCATTAATCTCTTAATGTATGAACTGAAGCTACTGAAGCACCAGTGACAGTGTTTTACGTCAGTGTTCAGTGTTGGCCTGCCCTTCATTTTGCCAGAACGCTAAATGTGGGTAAAGATGAATAAGTAGCTAATCCATTGTTTTCTAGTCAGCACTCAGAGCCTCTGTAATGTCCACTTTTGGATGCTAAAGTTTCCAAGTTTGTTTGTTTTTTTGTTTTAGTTTTTGTTTTTTGTATTCATGTTACAGTATTTATTTGGTATGAAGTTTTTGCTCTTGGGAGGGAATACTTTCATTGGGAGAATTAATCAAAATGATGTCAGATAATAGAGCTAAGAAGAAATGTTTTAGAAGTAAACTGGTAAATTGCTTGTGAATTTGTATAAGGGAGTAACCAAAAGTGATTTGTAGCTGTCAGTGCTTTGGACAGTTTGAGATGTCATATAAGTAGGTAAATAAGGTAGGAAATAAGACATATGATTCTACAGCTCAGGGTGGTGATGAAACCAGACATAGAATTTGAGAAATTATCAGTGTAAATATGGTTCTGATCCACCTACAAGAGCATGTTTATATGCATTTAAATACATTCACATACGTGTGTGTGTTTGTGTGTGTGTTTCTCTGCAGGTGACAGTCGGTTTATCTGGATCGTGCTGTATTTTCACTTCATTTTCATTTGTAATTCTAGCCCCTGCTACCCAGTTCTTTATCAGTTGAAGATGCTGCCATGTTGCTTCAACAGGTGATGAGAGCATTCAACAAACAGGCTTCAGGTGTAATTTTTAGCAACACTGTTGTGGTCAGTGAAAAATTTATAAATGACTGTGTAGAACTGTTCAGTGAACGGATGCACCAAAAAGCTGAAAAGGTATGTCAGATATTCTTTCATCGTTAATCTTAACAACTGTCACGTTAGAATAATCTGATACTTTTTTAAAAAATGGGCTGAGTGGTCTACACAGTAATGAATACGTCATACATTATTTTCCTCTAAGGGATCACTATTTTAGTTTCTTTCTCAGATTTCTCTTTCTTCATTATCATCAGAATGTATGTCAAAATTTAGAGAAATAATTTTAGAAATTAAAATTGCATAAATGAAATTACTTAATTTTTAGCTAGATTATCTGAAGATACTGGTTCAGTTAATGCAGAAAAACTTACATATGGATCTGTATAAATACTCATTGTATATATACTGTGTATAGTACAATATAACAAATGATTCATTTCTATTATATTGCATTTTACTTTATGTATATATTAAAATATACTTTCTCCAAAATATTATTTGCTGTTAGTATACATACATATATATGTAAATGTATCTACTAAATCTAGCAGAACTTCATTAATTTTACCTAGCTAAAGTGTGTAAACAGGATAATTTACAGAGGGAAAAACATTTTGTTACTAATTGATTAGTATTGCAGAGCAGCTGCTAAGTATTTTGAAATAGAGTTAATACTAGTTTTGTTTTAATGAGTATTAAATTTGTACCATCTCTTTATAAAGCTTGCTCTTAGGTTAAACAAGCTTCTCCCCAATATCTTAAACTGTTATTCAGGCTTATTAAAGATGTACATATTTTTTATATTTTTCTAGGCTTCTTCTAAGCTGTTTAATGGTATAAAATTGAGGTAATTTTTTGTGTTTTTACTGATATGTAGCAAAGAAGAGTAAAATAAACAAGCTTGATATTTAAACTTGATTTAAACCTGTTCACCCAGTTTTGGACAAGTAGACCTCCAGTTTTTATTTTTGTTTTTGTTTTAGCTTCAACATTAAAAAATGATACCTACTCTACAAATATAAATAAAGGACTTTATATAAAATTTCTGGTACATGTTACGTACCAGTTATTTGATTACTATTTATGGTTTTTTATTTAATAAAAATATAGTAATTACTTTTTTTCTTTTCTTGGACTCTTTTCCTAGACCACAAAAATAAGTTTAGAAAAAGGTGATTTTTAGAGATATTTTGATAGCTACTGTTAGTGTCCGATTATCTTATTGTAAAGTGCTTTGTTGCTTGTGTTGTTCTGATCTGCTTTGTTCTGCCCTCTTGCATTTTATTCTCTTTAAAAGAAAAAAAAAAGGTGATTTTATTACTTGAACTATGGACATTCTAAGCATTTTTCTCTGTAAAACCTATAAGAAAGTAATATTTTTACCATGAAAATGTACATCTGTTAGTAAAGATTATAGAATCCTTCCAAAGCTGTGAGAAACAATAAATCTTTCAACTTGGAAATAGTACATTGGTCTTAACATAAACTTTTAAAAACAGGAGACCATCAAGAATGACTCTAGAGGAAAAATGGGTTTATGTGAATTAATGCCCCGCTCATATATGACATATGATCATGAGTAATGGAATGTGACAGTTTCATTATCTTTCTTGTAATCTCAGGCATCCAGGTGATACTAGACTTTGGAGTCTCAAAAAAAAGGGAGTTAATCCATTTATGCAAGAGGTTGCAATTTTTGAAATTTGTGTTGTTACCTAGAAAACTTCAGGGAAGAAGAATTTGAAGAGAAAAATTTGTATTATGTTCCATTCTAATGGCCATTCCAAAATGGAACACTGCACATAAATGGTTAAGCAGTGGTAACATTAGATAGTAACAGCTGAAGAGGGTTACCAGTTCTTCATTGGTCACATATACTCATTAGCTAGTAGATACAAAAAGCCTAGAACAGCAAATACAGAAACTGATTTTTAGCAAGGAGAAATCAGAATAGTAGTTGTGAGGTAAGAGTTGCTAGTTCTTCTTAGCAATGAGATGAAATAAGAATAACTACAATGTAAGTGAATATATAAACAGCTCTAACACATTTTGAAATGCTATGTATTTTTGCCTGTCAAAAAAAAAGCATGTTTTATTTCAGGAAATAAAAAATAATCCTGTGCATTTAATCACTGAAGAAGATCTGAAACAAGTCTCCATTTTAGAAAATGTTAGCACAAATAAAAAGGATAAAAAAGATGAGCGCAGGAGGAAAGCAACAGGTAATAAATTATTAGTAGTAAAATTTCAAAGATGAGGATTTTATTTGTTGGCAATAAATTTTGCTTTTCTTAGGCCCTTTGAAAGACCTTTTATTTGATTTTGATTCTCTTTTACATTTAATGGCTAATATCAACCAGATTTTTTTACTAATGAATTAAGTTTAATCACACAAATTGAAATATTATTGATTGTATGTCCTGTTCTCTTTTGTGAAGAGAAACAATTTAATTTCATGACTGTGTCATCTCCCGTTTCCCTCTTCCCCGCTGTGTTCCAGTTCAGCACATTACTCACCTTTTTTTCATGTTGAATTCTCATACATGCCACATTTATGCTCAGCTCAAGGCCTGTGCTCCTTACCTCTGAAGTACCCCTTGTGAAGTACCCCTTCTTTTCATTCGGAGTTGCACACTAAATGTCCCTTTCTCAGAGAATTTCCTAACTCCTCAAGAGAACAGCCACACTTGCCTCTCTGTCAGGGTATCATTTTTCATTTTAATGAAATTTTTCTTTCTAAGACATGATGAAATCTAAGATCTTCCCACTTAGACTTTAGGAATCATCTTTAGTTTATAAATCACTTGAATTTATGAAGAAATGAAGAAATAGAGTTTCTGAAGAAATGGAAATTTATGAAGAAATGGAAATTTATGAAGAAATGAAGAAATACAGTTTCAGTATTTTTCAGTGTTGTAATACACTTCAAATATTCTATTTTGTAGAATTCATATTTTAAATTTCTAGTGACAAGGAAACTTTAATAACACCTGTGTGAGCCTTCTATCAGTGTGACGGAATACCCGAGTAAATACTAGAAAAGGAAGCAAAGCTTATTTCGGCCTGTGATTTTGCACTGTCACTTGGCTTCGTTGTTTCGAGGCCTGTCGTGAGGCACATTAGCATGGCAGGGCAGGTGTGGCAGAACAGAGCTGCTTACCACATGCTCTTCAAGTCCAAACTGTAACCTGTGTTTTAACTTTTACTTGCAGTGTATGAGTTTGTTTGGTTAGACATAAAAATATAAATTTGTATAACAAGTTTAATACTCATGGTCAACACTTACAGAGCACCTGCTGTATTTCAAGCATTGCCATAACACAAAACACTGAGATACTCTTCTTTCTCTCAAGAGATTCATGATCTGGTTGAGTCCTGGATGAGTCTCATTCATGATACCTTTGGTAAGGGTAGATGATAATCTTTCAATCAAGAATACACAACCAAATAGGGTTAAATTAAATTTGTAAAGGAATATAGTAGAGAGTATTGAGGCTGTGATAACAGATGAGATGAAGCCACTTTTGTTTGAGGGGAAGAAGAGAGAAAGAAGAGAGAAATGGATTTGGCTAACCCAAAATCAGGTGTATTTAGAAAAGGGGTGACAGGGATTTAGCTCAGTGGCACAAGCACCTGCCTGGCAAGCACAAGGTTATGAGTTTGATCCCCAGTACCCCCTTCCCAAAAAAAGAGAGAGAAAGAAATCCTACTGCCTCAGCGTCCCAGAGTACCGGGATTACAGATGTGCACCAGAAAAGGGGTGATGTTGTAGAAGGAAGATACAGTATTTGAAGAAAGCAGGCTAAGAAGATTGCTTACATTCAAGAAGTTTTTTGTTAATTTTGATTGCTTGAATTTACCACTTGTATTTAAATAAGGAAATGCTAAGCTTAAAAGAATCTTAGATTCTTTTTAATTGTTTTGCCTTGTATTTTTTCTGCTGTAAATTTAAAAGCAACTATATAATATCATTTTTTTAAAATGGGATTTAATTATATAATACTATGTCATTTTCCACCAGAGGGCAGTGGAAGTGTGAGAGGAGGAGGTGGGGGCAATGCCAGAGAATACAAAATTAAAAAAGTCAAGAAGAAAGGGAGAAAAGAGGATGATAGTGATGACGAGTCTCAGTCATCCCATGGTATGTAGCTATATTTTACTTTTCTTTATTGATGATTTCTTTAACACACTAAGGTGCGTATAATTAGGTATCTATCTTTATACAAGAAATACTTTTTTTGTGCACTTCCAGTGGGCACAAATTTCAGTTACACAGTTTAAATAATACCAGCCCACCAGCAACATGGTTCAAGCAATTCCCAATGTCCCTGGTTTACTAACTGAATACTTGCATAAGGTACTATGCAGACTTTGCTAGATTTTCAGGCCATAAACCACTATATAAATGATAGATACGTACTGTGATCTGGGATAGTTGAGTCACTTATTTTGAGGTTTGTCACTAATTAAACACTACACATCTGTCAGTTTTTCATTTGCAAGCAACAAAGCTGCTAATTGAATTGCCTCTGTCTCCCATGGATAAACGCGTGTGATATTTTATAAAAATTCATAATTGAAAGAGGAAATTAGCTAACAGAGGTGAAAGTGCAGCAAACAAAAAGTAGTAACACTGGAAGTCAGATTGGAATCCAGCGTGGTAGGAAGAATGGCCGTCTCTGCAGATGATGCCACTGTCATGGTTCCAGTCATTTGAGCTCCTCACACAGAAGAACTTGGTAAAGGCACACATATTAACACAAATGGGAAAAGTGGTTTTGATCAAAGGAATGAAAATTTCTTAGACCATGTGACATAGGCAAGAAGTTCACATTAAAACAACTCTTAGAAATACTTGAAGACATTAAAAGTACAAAGGATAGAATGCTGACAACCAATCTACAGAATTTTATGCGTGTCTAATTTTTATAATAACAGCTAAGTCTAGGGTAGAATTCATTAAGTGCATATTTATTTTCTAGACTTTAAAGTCTGGGTTTGGGGGGTCTTTTTTCTCTTTTTTTGGTACTGGGAATCGAACTCAGTACCTTGCACTTGCCAGGCAGGCACTGGTGCAGTTGAACTAGATCCCTGGCACAGGACTTTTTGAAGTCTGTGAGAGAGGTGGTGCTTTGTTATTCTAAATGAAATTTTTTTTGCCATTTTTCTATTTTAAAAAGCTTAAAACTGATAATGCCCTCTTCCTCATTCCCAGTAAAAAGAAAATTTAAAACTCTTCAAGTGTTAATTTGAGATTTCTCCTCTTTGACAGAGTTTATTGCATAGGAGCCATAGCTGGGAGATGCAGGCATCAAATGTCGCGGCTGCGACTGTTTATGTGCTACCTGTAATAGCACAGTTGCTTACAATTTTTTAAATGTTTTGAACATTTGAACAATGTTTTGCAATAGCTTCTGTTCTTGATGTTCTTAAAATAGTGTTAAAGCAGAAGCATCTTTGTGGAAAATATTTGCTCTGTATACCCTTCTTTTATGTAGCATTGAGACTATCTTACATGTTAACTTTCCACTGATAAATCTGCTTATCCCCTGGAGGTGGCAGGGTGAGGTAAAAGGCATTTTAAAAGTACTTCTCTAATATCTGTCATTTTAAATAGATGAGGCATGTGATACTCATTTTGTGCGTAGATTATTGAGAGGAGCTATAAAGGTAGTAAAACCATTGTACCTTAAAAATGTAATTCAGCACCTTTGGAAAACGGTTGTACTATAATTTTGGAAATGGAGGATGAAATTAGATTTTCAGCTTAACATATAGAATCTACCTCAGTATGAAAGCTACTGAAACAAAATATAATTTTAAAACTTTTAAAGGGGCATGTAGGAAGCAAACAGAGATTATAGACTATTTACTTTGAGCATCAGAGATGGACAGCAGATGTCACAAAAAAAGGATAGTATTTATCTGTGTACTATCTGTGATTTCAACTGCTTAAGTCTTTGTATGGAAAATTGGTTTTTTTTTTGTTTTTTGTTTTGTTTTTGTTTTTTGAGACAGGGTCTCACTATGTAGTTCACACTGTCCTTGAGCTCAACATGTAGTCCCAGCTGGCCTCAAACTTGCAAGGAACCTCCTGCCTCAGCCTCCCAAAGTGCTGAGATTACAGGTGTACACCACTACGTCCTGCTGAAAATGAATCTTTGAAGCACATTGTTTTCATTGCTAAGGTTTTACTGCAGAATAGATATCCTAATTTAGCTAGGAATAATCACTTTCAGATCTTACAATTTTTAAAAGAAATACTGTTAGCTTTCTTTGTCTGCAGCCCATACTGTTTCAGGTAAGTGGGTAGATGTGACATTTCCACAATTAATAATTACTTCCATTATTTTAGTTGCACATATATTTCCCTTAGAATCATTTTTGTGGAGCAAAAATACATTTTGGGTATAAAATTATACAGGCTTTTTTATTTTTATCTCTGTCCTTCCAAAAAAGGTAACGCTTACACAACTCTAGTGGTGTTGTGGTTATGATGATTATAAAAGCTTTCTGAAGATACTGCATAAATTATAAGGCTGATTTAATTTCCAATACTCATTTTTATAAAGAACATTCTACTCACTTTTCTTTTTTTTAACAAAGAGAAATTCTTTTTTCCTGAAAAATTATTTTCTATTTTCTATGTACTTGTTTTGATTTCTACGTTTTGCATTATCCAAGTTAGAATGGAGAAAATCATCTCTTTGTACTTCCTGATTGACTTTTAGAAAATAATAATTTTAAAGTGAAGTTTTAAAATAATCCTTTAGGTTATATTGTATATCCTAATTTTTAAATTATTTACTTACTGGTATTTCATATAAGCAGTTTTATTGACATAAATACTAGTTTCAGAGACTGTGTAGGCAATGAATGGATTACCATCTTATTAACATTTATGACTGGAACCTTAACTTGCTTTCGGGTTGCTTACATGTGTTGGTTGTTTCTCCTCCCACCCCACATTGCTTGCGCTTGTTACAGGAAAGAAGAAACCAGTGATAACTTTCATGTTCCAAGAAGAGGTTGAAGATTTTTTAAGCAAACACATACAAGATGCCCCTGAAGAATTTATTTCTGAACTTGCTGAGTACTTAATGAAGCAAGTATAAAACATGTTTTTTCTCTTTTATGATAGAAGCTTAAACATACCCGGGCGGGGTGGCACATGCCTGTAATCCCAGCACTCAGGAGGCTGAGGCAGGAGAAATGTTGCAGGTTCCAGACCAGCCTGGGCTACAAAGTGGGCTGAAGGTCTGCCTGAGCTGCATAGAGAGACCCTGTCTCAAAGACACACACATACACACACACAAAAGGACAATTTTGGATGGGATCTTAGAAAACAAGCATAAATTTTAGGCATTTTCTTTTCAAATTTAAAATTTAGTCTTAATGACCAAATTATAGATTTTACTTACCTACAGAAGCAGCTTGGTTTTTAGTATTTTGCGAGGCATTTAATATTTTGGGAAAAGCAATATAGTAAATGAAACTTTAGAAGCATCCATTTAACTAGTCCTACAATCATCTGTCTCAGTGGGGAAAAAAAATCACTAGTGCTAATCTCAGGATTGTCTCTTCCATAGCATGAAAAATAGCATCCAAAAGGAATAAAGTTTATTTTCAGTTTTTATTTGACTGAAAGTGGAAAGTGAAGAACAAGTTTACCTCAAAAAAAATAAATTTAGCACTCCTACTTTATGAATGAGCTAGGACAACTTTAAATGAAAGAGTAAAGGAAATTATATATAACTTGGCCATTATTAATCAAACCTGGTCTTCCTTCAAGTTAGTGCCAGTATTTATTTAAGTTTTCATAAATAAATTCTAGAAACCCAAGGTATCTTAACTTTTTTGTCTAGAAATACAACTTTCATAATGAGAATTTTTATAATATTTTTGTCTAAAAGTCCATTACAGTACCATATTTGTCATGTAAAGAAGATGAAATAGTTACTAGTCATCTACCATTGCTTTTTTAAATGCTCTACTTTAAAAGTTGATTATAAAAAGTTTTAGTCAGTGCATGCCTTGTAACACTTTGGAAACTGAGAATTCGTTTAAGTTGTAATTCTTGAGAAAGGGAATAGATTTATAGTCTGCTGTTCTCCAAATTAACTTTAAAGGAACTGTTTTTAGTTTGTTGAGTGTTGGTTATTGTTATCATCTTTAACACTACTGTAAAATTTTTTAAAAATCCATTTAAGTTATACTTTCTGGGGCTGGGAAAGAAATTCTTGGTGAACTCCTTCACATTTTATGTGTTTGAAAAAGAAGAGATCTTTTCTTAAGCCTCATTTTAATAAATATAAAATTTCTTACTTGTGTACATTCAGTAAATTTTTAATAAAGTAATTATATTTATCTCATGCACAGACCTCTTAATAAAACCTACCTCGAGGTGGTACGTTCAGTATTCATGTCTTCAACCTCTGCTTCTGGAACTGGTAGAAAACGCACAATCAAGGATTTACAAGAAGAGGTTTCAAACCTATATAATAATATTAGATTATTTGAAAAGGGGATGAAGTTTTTTACAGGTATGCTTAATACTGTTTTTCACTGATCTCATGTTCTGCATAGAAGGTTCGTTTTAATAGAGTGTCTCTTTTTCAGATGACACACAGGCTGCTCTGACCAAGCACTTGCTGAAGACAGTGTGTACTGATATCACAAACCTCATTTTCAACTTCTTAGCTTCAGATTTAATGATGGCAGTAGACTCTCCTGCAACCATTACGAGCGAAGTATGTTAGTGACTTGCTGGCCATTCATGATGTATTTTGAGTCTGTGCACATTTTATTTTTTCTCATTTGAAATAGCTTAAAAGGAAAATACAGAAAGAATATTTTAGAAACTAACCTAAAAGATTTTTAGTCCAGATAGATAGATAGATGTAGGTAGTTTCTGGCAGGATTGGTAATGTAGCCACTCTACCAAAAGTATCATTGCATAATTATTTTGGAATAAACACATTCATTTAAAATTACGTTCTTTCACATCTTCCTTTTTCCTGTTCATGTGTTAGTACCTTAATATCCCGACCAGTTTCCATATCTTTGTAGTCATTTTCATTTAAAGATACCATCTCATCTAAATACTTAGATAATTCTAGTTCTTTTTTAAATCTGAAACTAGAATTTGAAAAAGTACAAAACTCTAGTTCTTTTTATTGTAAGGTAAAGCCGTAATCCCCATTTGCCTAGAGAAGCAACGTTGTAGTCCAGTGATGGCAGTTGAAAGCTTTCGGTGATAACAAGCAGCCTGTGGCGTGCGTGCCGTAGGTTCACTGCCACTGTTGTAGTCTGCCCGTAAAGTAACAATCTTTCTCCTCTTTTTCTTCCTTTTCTCCACTTCTCATTCTTCTTGATCCACTTAAGGTTGGAGATGTAGGGACAATACAGAAGTGCATTTGTCTTCATTTGACAGACTGCATATAACTGACATTAAACTAAGTCAAACTAAATTAGTCCAATCCTTGTGCCCTCTGCTGATTTCACTGTTGTCAAATAAGTGGCATGAGTTTTCTTGAGCTATTGTTTAGTGTCACATGACTCCTTTTCATAGTAAACATGAGCATCCAAAGCTTCAGGCTGAAGTGCAGTTGGCTTCTACCCCTGCAAGGTGCTAGCCAGCTTCCCTTCTTCAGCAGGTGCAGCAATCCTGCCTTGTCCCCATGGACAACCCCATGTGTCCTGCCTTTTTAAAAACTTCCGCTGCAAGAAATAGTAAGTCTTGTTCCTTGCCCTTAAAGCACCACAGAAGGACTGGTACAGAGTGGCACAAGGAACTACTAAGTTCCCCATCGTCCCAAAACATGCGCTCCAGGCACTGTTGTTAAACCATTTCAGCAGCCTCTTACAGAAATACTCTACTGGAGGAGACCCTCTCACTCTGGCCAAGAGGACCACTAGACCACACAATATGTACACGTGGTTCTCCCTGTCATACGGCGTAAGAAGCTTCTATGCATGGACAAGATCTCAGCCTCCCTTCTGTAGGCATCCTGGTCTGTCAAAGGAGGCCTTCCTTTCCTGGTATTGGGAGGGAAAAGCACTTTCTTCCCTCCCCAAATATTCTGCTTCCTACAAGACTTCGCTAGAGCAAGTGGAAGAAATAGCATTATGTCTAGCCTTTTTTCATGAATAGCTGTTGGCTAGCTCTGATTGTAGTACATTTTTAGCATACCTTCATGTTTGAGATTTAAAGTTCAAAAACATAAATTCCAGTCAGGATTCTATGACAGTAATAAATACACTTTGTCCATTTGTTGTGTTTAATCTTATACCCCACATGTCCAAAGTACAATGCTGAAAAAAATCTTTCCCTCTGTAGGTAAGAAAAAAAATTTTAAGTAAGTTGTCAGAAGAAACCAAAGTAATGCTCACAAAACTCCACAACTCTCTGAATGAAAAAGTAAGTATAGTTGGATTCTAATCAGTTACCATAGCTAGAACTTCATGTTATAAACCTCTTTAAGTACCATAAAAAGTGTAAACCAAACTAAAACTCGCGTTTCACACTAAGATACCTCTTGGTAAATACAGGAGACCAAGCTTGGAATGTTTTGCTCTTTGTTTTCCTGAATAACAATTGCTAATTTAAGGCCAACCCTCTCACCAATTGTTTTGTTTTGTTTTGTCTGTTTTTGTTTTGGCGAGAGTCAAACTTGTGACCTCGTGCCTGCTAGGCAGGTACTTGTGCCACTGAGCTAAATCCCCAACCTACCCTCTCCCCAATTTAAAAATTACATTTAGAATGTAAAATAACATTTCTTTAGGCACTTATGTATAAAACACTGATATTAAATACTTTTTCAGAGCATAGACGACTTTTTTTCTTGTTTGGACTCTGCAGCAGAAGCTTGTGATATCATGGTGAAAAAGGGAGACAAAAAGAAGGAAAGGTAACAGTGAATTAATCTGTTACTACATTGTGTACTTGCAATTTAAATATGACTATCTGAACTTTGGGTGATGAACTGTATCTGATGGATATAGATATTCAAGCATAATCAAAGTTTTAATACAGTTAATTATTCCTCTCTGACCCTCTCTTTGACATAGCAGAGTTCCTTAATCTTGTAACCGATTAAGTCTGGGACTTTTTAATAGCTTTGGAACCTTTCTTACAGGAGGTCTGACTTAAATATGGCAGTTCTGTTTACTCCCAGCAACTTAAAACAAAAAATTTATTTTAAGTATCCTTGTCTAGTATATTTTCTGTAGTTTTCTAAAATTATTCTATCCATGCCAGTTAGTGTGTGTGTGTGCATGTGTGTGTGTGTGTGTATCACCCATATTTAAAGGATCCCTTAAAATGTTACAGAATTAGAACATTAAACTAGAGAAGCTAAAAATGAATAGAGAAGACAACAATGGAGATTGGTGAGAATTTCTCAAGTCATACCTGTGTGTGATTTTGTTTTTTAGGCAGATAATGTTCCAGCATCGACAAGCACTGTTTGAACAGCTAAAGGTCACAGAAGACCCTGCTCTTATTCTGCACCTTACATCAGTCCTCTTGTTTCAGTTCTCAACCCACAGCATGCTCCACGCCCCTGGAAGATGTGTCCCACAGATCATCGCTTTTCTTAGTAATAAAATTCCAGAGGTAATACATTTTCAGTCCATTTGAAACATTTCAAGCTTTTAAATGTTGAATATTTTGAGTGAATAGATACAAGTCATTGTTAGTATATAGGGACAAAAACATGCTGACATCATCTGCCTGCTTCTAAGAATATGAACTATTAATGGGGGGACTGATTTTTAATTTTAGCATAGCTCAGGAGCTTCCATAGTAAAGGATATTCTGAATTTGGAAATTATTCTTTCAGTAAATATGAAAGTGTGTCAAATCTTCTTTTTCATCCTCTCATTTTTCAAGGACCATTTCAAACATGTCCAATACACAATCTTCTGAGAAGCTCAGCCCTTCAGTTAAAAGAAGTTTGGTTTCTTTGAGCCTCTTCGTCACTTTGATTTTATCTTTGGTAATGGGATCTAGCTAAGTCAATGTATAGTAAAGTGTTCTGTTTTCATGTTTTATTTTCCCCGATGTGTAAATTCCATAAGTGCAGGGGGCCTTGTTAGATTCAGCTTTATAAAATTGAAAACATCCATTGTGTGTTGCCCTCTCAAAATTTACGTTATCTGTTCCTCAGAAAATTTAATTGTTTCTTACCTTTTCCTTACCCTTTCTTTTCACAGGATCAGCATGCTCTTCTGGTAAAGTATCAAAGTTTGGTTGTAAAGCAGTTAGTAAGCCAGAAGAAGACTGGGCAGGCAGAGGATTCCTTGAGTGAAGAATTAAACAAAGAACAACATGATGTCACCAATACTACTCGTAAAGAGCTCCAAGAACTTTCTTCTTCCATTAAGGACCTTGTTTTCAAATCCAGGAAATCGTCTGTGACAGAAGAGTAATAACTGAATTTGATATATAGTGAGCGTTTTCTCAAAGTTAAAGGTGAGTGGTCACAAAAACTTTTGACTCACAACTCTACTCCCGCATCCACCTCGTGCCCCCACATACAATTCAGTTAAAATGGTAGTATTATATTTAATATAAATTTTGTAAAGATGTGAGTTTTGTAAATTGAGTTCTCCATGGAAGTTTTTATTTTTAGATAAAGTTTATGTGGAGTTTTTCACATAAAAATTATTTTCACATAATTCTAAATAATTGTATGTTTCTGGTTCATTTTCTTCAAGATCAGAAACAATACATTTTTGATACTTTTCATTTCATAAGAAAAGACTCATTTGCTATTTGATTTACAAGGGATACCACTGTACTTGTACATATTTAGGCAGAAACCTAAAATGTGATCATGGCTTTTAAAAAAAGCGAAATGCCTTTGGTGTGTGAGAAATAAAATCACTTATTTTGAAATTAATAGAAAAATATTTCACAGTCAAAGTGCAGTGTGTGTGTGTGTGTGTGTGTGTGTGTGTGTATGGTTTTTTTCCCCTTCCCGTAAGCCTTGCTCCTAGTAAGTACCTATATGTAAATAATTAAGCTAGCTTTTCCCGTGGTGAGAGGATTTAAATCATTAGAATTTTTTTTCCAAAAATAGAATCCCTGTTTACATATTTTTTTTAGAAATATTCTTTTCTAAAGATTACTAGTTAAAAATAACTCAAATAATTCCTTAATCATTTTAAGCAAAGGAATTTTAAAGACCAAACTATTACTTATCAAAAGGAATTTATTTTTAATATAATGGTAAATTAAATTTCAAATATTAAAATGCTATTTTATATAATTCCTTGTGTGACATTTAAAACTATATATGTATTTTAAAAATGTTTAAAATACAGCGATCAGGCTACCTCTGCTCCATTTTAGACGAAAGTATTAATCTAGTGAAAGTGACTCATGTAATTGATAAGATTATTACTCAAATTGATGAGTCTGTAATTTAAGTTTAAAAATGTTTTCCCATGGATAATTTTCTATTATATATTATGACCAAAGTATGAAAGTCACAAATCCTCTGTAACTACAAACTCCAATTTAGATTTCTTGATTCAGCTTACAAAGTATTGAACATTCAACCAGTGATTCATCTGTCACTGAGGAATCTTACCATTTCAATACATACCAAAATAATCTGTTCATGTTAAACTAAATTATTAAGCTAAAGAATACAGAAGTGACAGTGAAACAGTTAAAATAATTCTGACTTAATTTGTAAAAATAAGAGACAGTGATGCAAATAAAAAATTCTTAATCTCTTTGCATAAAATGTTTTTCATTTACTAAAATGGTTATTTTCCACACTAAAGAACAGTTTTTATTATTTTTGTAAATAAAATTGTATAACTGACTTTATATGTGAAATTCAAGTTTCATTAATGAAGTAAAAGTTGTTAAGTGTTTATCTTTTCTGATCTTCATGGACAAGGTTAAGAATATTATTTAAAATAAAGTTACTCATTCTATTAAATGTTCATGGCACTTTCAAAATTCTGTTATTTTAGTTAATACTAAAGTTAATTTGTGGATGCATTCTGTGTAATGTGTTTATATTTTCAGTTTTCATTCTGAGTATTAAAGGATTTTATTTTCTTGCACATAAATTATTTCATAGTTCTCAGTGTCTTTCATTACTTAAACATTTCTCATTCATGAACCATTTCATCATAGGAAATTGTTTCTCAGCCAGATTTCAGCAGATGCATAGCTGTATTCTTCTGTCTGCTAATTTCTGTTACTACAGTTACAATAGAGAGATTGGAAAACTTGCCCACCGCTTCCTGCTCAGGTGTGCTGCAGCTACACCTCTGGCCATCTGAATGACCCAGTAAGTGGTAGCATATATTACCAAAATCTAGTGCATTTTGATAAAAGACACTAAATTATTAAAGTCCTATATGCTATATTAGAATAATAAAATAGTAGTTGCATAATTTAAATACAGAGCTATCTTGAACTTCCTCAAGAAGTGCTTTAGTAAGATCAATAGGGACTGAGGGTGAGGTCAAGGTGTGCTGCAGTAATGTAGAGGATACTGTAGTCCGTAGATGGACAGGAAACGGTTCCATTACTTTTTGAGGAATGCCACTCAACCTCCGCATAGATGTGACTGTTTTCTCCTAGTAGTATGATTGATGTCAGTTGTGTGAAGGTGAGAGGACGGAAAGTTCTTCTTTTAGTATAACAAATGAAGTTATCTCTGTTCACGTGGGAGAGAAAATAAAAATCCATAACGCTCAGGTATACATTTAACTCAAAAATCTGGAAATTTTTGTTTTACAGTGCTGGGAGCCAACTCAGGGCTTCACACATGCTAAGCACAAGCACTGTATAACTGAGCTTTCTCCCCACGCCTGCGACACTCATAAAGTAGCTGTTAAAGTGACCTACAGTTGGACCTTGAAGCCTGTGCTAACCCAATGAAGAACAAATGGAAGAGACTGTCCTCAAAACGTAACCCTGACCTGCAGGCTTTCAGAAAAAAGTTTTTAATTCCACTTACATCACAAAAAACAACTACATTAAGAATGTGTTAAATTTCTGTACGTTCCTAGTGTTGTATTGTTTCACCACATCATTTGCCCCTAATCACATCTCTGTATGTCTTAAGTATAATCAGGTGTCCTTGCTGTTTGTTTTGAAGAGCAGGCAGCATGGGGTTATGTTGATGATGTAATGGATGAAAGAGGATTTTCTGGATTTAAAACTTCGGATCAGCAATTTCCTGGATCTTGTATTACAGCTGAATAGTAGGAATACAAATGTAAATTTAAAAAAATACTCCGTTTTTTTTCCAAACAGGTGACTATAGTCACCAATTAAAGTTTAATTTAGTATTTTGAGAGAAGTGAACAGAAGGTGCTATGGAAGAAGAAATGGAATTCAGTCTCTCAAAGCAGAAAGTCTGGTTGTTACCTAAGTCCTGAAAGAAAAAGTAGGATTAGCTTCAAATAGAATAGGAGAAAGGAAGGAGTGTCTTTCTGGGCAGAGAAAAGGAGGTGCAGAAGTACTATGACATGATTTACCATGGCATAGACATTTGGGAAGGCACATCATATGAGAAATAAAAAGCAATCTGTAGAAGTAACAAGATACAATGGAGAGACCAGCAGGATGTCCTGAAATGCCTTGTGCAATAATACAAAAAGTTCAGCTGTTGTCCTGAAAACATACAGAACCTTTAAAAGATTAAATTAGCCAGGGAAATTTGACTTCTTTTTAACAAAGACCTCTTCTGTTCTGGAAGGCATTTTTTTTAATTTACCAGAACCCTGTAAAACTACATAATAGTCATGAAAATCAAATTTTCTTCTGCAACCTAGATTTTAAAATATACTCCTATAATAGAGAAACAATGTCTTACATAGAAAGGGAGCAGTCTTCCTGACTCTAAAATAGTTTTGTGTATTCAGAGGCTAGTCCACCAAAGAAACATCTGTAAGTCCCAAAACTTGTCTATTTTTTCTTTGCACTGTAAAGTAAAAGTGACTTGTCAAATTGTTTGATAAGGGCTAGTAAGGGCTACTGGGCCTGTAGCCCTTCTCAGATCTGTTATATAGACCTCAAAATTCAGATAAGTACTTGAAGGCATGAAATGAGATTTGCGCACAAAATGCTGTTGCTTAAATAGTATCTAATAAATGTAAATAAATTGAACATTTTAGATTTTTCTTCCCTTTTTCCTAAGTCGTGATTTATATTTTATATAAATGATCGGTGTGTTTTTTGGTATTAAAACAATTAGAGGGGGATAAAAACAATATTCTATTATGTACTTAGTTGTGTTGCAACCATTATTGACAGCCACTTTAAAAATAATATTTAATGGATTTGGAAAATCACAGTAGACTGTATGATAAAAGAGCTACACAAGTACCATAGAGTTTAGGACATGTTACCCCAAAATACTGCATTTTAGTGTTTGAGAAAACTGCAGAAGCAGGAAGACCCCTCACACTTTACCTTCAACCTTTCTCCCTGGAACAGGTCACAACCTAGGAAGGTCGCTGTCTTACCTCCCACCCTTCTCCCCTATGGCAGGTCATGAGACCTTCATTTTAGAGAGCCACACTCTATTTAAAAAACAAAACAAAAAAAGGACCATTCTCATCTCTTAGGACATAGATATAAAAAAGAATCTGGAAAAGCGGACTTCATTGCTATATTGCCCCCAGTTTTATACTCCTTTGTTCACAACTATCCACTTTTTTCATCAACCTGAGCATGAAATACACAAGCTTACCTAATAGCAGCTTCTCTGAGTTATTTCTGGAGGCTCCCATGCCATATAAAACATGTAAATGCATTTTTTTGCTAATCTGCCTTTTGTTATAAGGGCCTTGGGCATGACCTAGCAGTGGGAAAGAAGTTTCTCATGTCCTATAACTGATCAAAATGCTCTTGGTTTTCTAGTTAAATATGCTGTACAACTAAAACTATTATGTGTACGTTTTGATAGCTGGTATGTATGCATGCTTAAACATTTACACAAACTTTTCCTTGTAGTTAATGTTTACTATGAAATTCTAGTGAGAGTCCAAGTCATTTTAAATTATATATTTTAGATTCTTGTTCCAAATTTTCTGCAAGAAGCATTTTTATAACTGAATAAACTGATATTTTAACATTAATATTGCTATGTAAGGATATAGAGAAAAGATAGAAGAGGTCCAGACTGAGGTTGATGCAAACTGTTTTTATGATTGACATAGCTATGTAAGAAAAGTGAGGACTGGAATTAGAGGGATGCTGAGAAATTTGAGAAAGATGCCTGAGTAATGTAGAGCCATCAGAAGTTAGGCAGTGTTGGTGGTGCTGGAGAGTAAGTGAGGAGAGAGGAGTCTAAGATGCTAGCTAGATGATTGTGCCATGCCCCAGCACAGAAAAAACAACAAAGTAGCAGGGTAGGACAGGGGAGAAAAGGAGCCGATTTATTTGGAATTGATGAGCTTGAAATGCCTGGAGACTTCCAGACAAAGATTCCAGTAGATAACAGGATAAAAGTATAAAACCTTGGGAAATAATACCTAATGAGAGTACCGCTTTGTGAGTCAGGCACGTGGTTGCTTCTATATGAAATACTCTAATGAGATGAAGCCTGCTGAACAGAGGAAGAAGCTCAAGGGAAGTGGGAAGGACGCTAACAGAGAAAAATAGAGGAGTGTAACTTCAGGGGAACTGAGGGGAGAGAATTTCAAGAAGAAATTGACATGGCCAGAGATAAGAAATTTATTTTAACATTGACAAAGGCCTTTAGGTGCTTAATAAAAATCTTCTGTGATCTCAGTGAAGTTTGTTCTGTGTGTATGAAGTGGTACAAATGAAAGACAAATTACATTAAAGCTGAAGAGCATGGAGGTTCAGAGTTGAATCAGAGCGGATGACCTCGAAAAAACCCACTGCATAAAGCAAAAGGGCAGTGGCCCCATTGACAGGGACAGGGTCACTTTTCATCTCTAAGACTCTTGCTTTCCTATAAGAGGAGAAAGCAAAGCCTGTTTCATAGTGGTGTCATGATGATTAAAATCCCTTATTAACAAAACACACCTTTGTCCTTTCAATAAATCACAATTTGTTTCTGCTAAACACTTTAATTTTACAATGTCTTAATCACGAAATCAGGCAAGTAGCAAAGCATAGCATTAATTGGCCCTGCATTTTCCTAGCTGATTATATTTGACAGAGTTTGATCTCAAGAAACATTAACATACGTCACTAGCACTCGGAGCAAGGACGTTTGGTTTGGAAATGGATGGAGTTACGGTAGAATATTTCTTATCTCGTATCACCTAGGAAATGACCTTTAATGGAGATGCTAGGAACATATACCACTTACTCTATAGATTCGTAGTACCTACTAAGAATTCCTATAATAGATATCTCCTCGATATACAAGTATTTCTTCAAATCCAGCTGTTGATTCCTGTGGCCACTTTCATGTTTGAGTTGAAGACTTCAAAGGACCAGATAAATAGCCTTAAATGAAGTCACGCAGCATGGATGTGACATAACAATTGTTACCAGCTCATAGGCAAAGAGGCAGAAGCAGGAAATGTTAAGTCCACATCACAGGTGCAGAAAGCAGGTAACCACCCTGAGTTAGTCTATTCAAATCGACGGCTAGAATTTCCCAAGAAAAAAGTAGAGCCCAAAACTCAGGATCGTCTCTCAAGCTGCGACAAACTCTCACAGGTGAGAACATGAGCCTTCGTCTCGTCCAGACGGCTCAGCTGAAAGGGTCTTCAGTTTAGCTATCTCTCACCTAAAAGGAGGGTTCTGATATCCACCATAAAACGAAGCCAAAAACAGACGAGGAAACAAACAAAAATTACTTTAGAGAATTTGTATTTTATATATGCTCCTAATTTGGTTTCATCAGGAGAAAGTTTTCAAGTGTATATGTGTCTGTATGAACATTGTATATTTTAAACTTTTTGAAGACAACACAGAGATTTTAAATACTACTAAATGCGAATTTCCCTTCAAGAAAGTCCTGCAGAGAATTTATTTGTAATTTTAAGTGGAAATTGACAAGGAGTACTTTTTCAGCCCAGCAGGAGTCAGCTATGTGCACGTCACAAGGCTTGAGGAAACAGGAATTCTATTTTTTCCTACAAAGTTTAAAGGTCGAAGTTGGGAGGGATTCTCAGCTCTGTTCCTTTTTGAGTTGACGTAATTATGTTATCAGTGGGACAGAATCACCATATATTCTTTCATACTGTGTTAAATCATAGGAAGAATCAGCTTTAACAAAAGTAAGTTTTTCCTTCCCAAATGTTTCCTTTGTGCTTTGTTTATGTGGTATTTTGAACTTGTTGAATTTTTTAAGGATGAAATATTTTTATAAACTTTCTGGTGACGAGAAATTTTGCATAGCAAATAAGCATATGCGTTGAAGTTTCTTAGCCATTTGAGAAAACAGTTACAGAATCTATCTGCTGAGCTTTCCGGATCTCTCATTGGGATTCTGAGATGTTTAAGGAGGCAGCACAGAGACCAGATAATTCTGGACTTGCCTGCTGAGCTATTGTAAAGGTTTTATTGTGTGAGCATAACTTCGCTGTTGTGAAAAGGGGAACTGAAGGGATCCTGGGCTTTATTTGGCTCAATTTATCTGAATGAATAACATCATTGAAGATATTTTATGGCTAAATTTATACTTGCAAAACATTTCGAAGTCGCAAAGAGAGTTAATGAGATTCTTGCTTTTTTCCAAGAAAAATCCTTTTACTTTCCAGAAGCAGGCATACATACAGTAATTCATAGTCTGAGATTTCCTAAGATTGAATTAAAATATTTGTGTGTCCAATACAGACGATCTATGATACGCTAAATCTGTCTCAAGTGCTGCTTTTTGAAATTAAGAGCATTATAGAGGCAAAAAGCATGAATCCCGTATTTCTCACTATTTTAGTCACATGCTTTTTGTCATTCATTTGAAAACCAAATGCAGTTCCTCTGCTGTCATTTTGCATCAGAAATGTGGGAATTAAAAAGAATTAATAAAATGTATAATTCATACACTTAAAATGTAAGAAAACTCCAGTCATTTTGGGCAACATTTCACA
The DNA here is from genome assembly GCA_004027295.1 of Dolichotis patagonum. Classification (NCBI taxonomy): domain Eukaryota; kingdom Metazoa; phylum Chordata; class Mammalia; order Rodentia; family Caviidae; genus Dolichotis; species Dolichotis patagonum. Next base: position 63,130 of record PVJX010001671.1, read on the forward strand.
TCCTCAACAAAGTATATGAATTAAATTTTAACACAAATATTGCAATCATACGTCATAGAAAATATTTCTTAACATTTGTGCAATGATGTACACGGGAAGTCATGATCCAAATTGCTTGGTAGGGAAGGTAAACTTTGATGCCTGTTTTCTATGTTTTTTTCTGCTTAGTCCCATATTGCTGTTAGTTGCCGAAACAAGGGTAGCAGATTTATGTTTTGCTGTAACATCTGTGGTAAGTTTACCTCTTGTTTTTATTATACTTGCCAACAACATTTTGAGACAAGCTGGTTTTGAGACAAGCTGGTAATTTGGGTTTCTTAGGGAAGCCTAGAAACATTTTGCTTACAATATTGAAAACATGTATTTATCTAAAATGTTGCATAGATGCTTTGATTTTTTTCAAAATGTTTTTCAATGTAAGAGGTATGATCTCTTTCGAAATGAGAAACCAAATACTTGGACTCACAAAGGAAGTTCTGAATCCAGTGTAAGTTAAATGAGCTTTCATTGCCATATTATTATAATTATCTTTTTTCTATTTTTCTTAGTTACTCTGTAGGGTCCTAGAAGGAGTTTTGAAGAAAAGGGGGGAAAAGAGGACTTCTCCCCACAAAAACACCTCAGATCCTCTTAGAATGACGCCTGGCATTTATCTTTACAGCTCGTGATTACAGATCCCCTTAGGATCTGAGAGGATCAGTGGACTTCCTTTAGGGAAAAAAAACTACACACTAGTTAATAAAGCGACGAGGGGTGACATCACAAGCAAGCCAGTTAAAAATTCTGACATAGACTTTGTCTTGGGACCCCTTGAAAATGCCCACAGTTTACATAATTCCCTCTGCTATCTGACCCAGCTAAACAGCTCTTGGTGGCTGTCACATGGTGTTATTCTTAGCCTTAGTATAAGTCACTGTACTCCTGTAAAACTAAATTTTTTTTATTTCCTGCTGTTGCTCAAGCTAGAAACTGGGGAAATTAACTGACTTTATCCTCCACCTTTGATATCGTAAACTCAAAATATCATCAACTTCTGCCATTACTACCTCTGAAATTTACCTTCTTCGTCACCACTGTTGCCCGTTTCACACGGTTTTCTCCTTTCGCTTGGTTAACCGTGGCCCTCTGAGTGGTCCTCACGCCTCTACAATTGTCCTCTTCTACTGCACTTTCCACGCTAGTTATATGTAATGCATTCATTCTCGGGGAATTTATCCTCAGAAAAGCAGTGTAGTAGATTTTAACCAAATCTCACCAAACTTTAAGGTGCTCAAAACCACCTGTGGGTTTTTGTTAAGGTGCGGCTACTGGTTCTATAAGTCTTAGTGTCTAAGTTTTTGCATTTCTATCATGCTCCCAGAAGAGGTTGATAGTATTGGCCCATGAACCACGCTGAGGAGCAAGCATTTGGAATATGCCTCTGTGCCAGGTGGGTTGTCAGTGCTTACCATTCCTTGAACTTAGAGAAATCACTTTAGCTCTGTGTGTCTTGTTTGCTTTATCACATGGTGATCTAGGTGCACCTCTTTTAGGTATGCTGTGATGAATTAAGACACTGATCCATTAAAATTACTTGCAGCACTGCCTGGCACAGAGTCAATTTATTCCAAGTCAAGACTGAAATTTTAGCTTGTGTATTTTTCTCCAGCTGGATTGTACTACTTACTGTTCTTGTTCTCTCTCTCTCTCCCTCTCTCTCTCTCTCTCTCTCTCTCTCTCTCTCTCTCTCTCTCTCTCTCTCTCTCTCTTTCTCTGCCACACTGAATGTCCATCAGCAAATGTAGAATAGAGCCTCTTTCTATGAGGCATCCCCAGGTACTTCTCTTCAATCCACTCTGCAAACAGAAGTACAACACCTCAGTCAGTCTTATCTTTCAGGTGCTACATCCTCAGGTACTGACCTTTTCCTGCCCAATTATACATCTGTCTCTGTAGTCTCATAATATCCATGTATCCGTATTGGATACATTATAATTTCATTTCTTTATGCTACTCATGAGATAATATACTCCATTATAGCAAGAGACTGTGACAATTAACACTGAATTTATAGCATCTGGCATTCCGCTTCCCAAGGTGCAGGTGATCAATAAAGAATGAAGACATTTTACAGGCATGTTCAGTGACCAACAAAATTAGAAATAGAGACAAGAACAGCTGTAAGATACAAGCAGCTTTAAGATGTGGTTTTTTTAAAAAAAGAGAAACAATGGTTATAATAAACAACCCTCTAAATGTTATAATGGGTTTCTGGGTTAGACTGTGAACATGCTAGAAAGGAAATATATAGATGTATATCCTTTCTAGCATATATACATATATATATATATATATATATATACATATACATATATGTGTGATTGGCTCTGTATGGTCTGTAGAAGATGCACATATATGTATATAAATGTATATATATGTATCCTTTAGATACATAGACATCATCCTTTATTCTATCTAGCTAATACAGTGTACTGAAAAAGACTGAAAACAATGAATATGCCACCAAAATAACTGTTCTCTTGGTCTTAGGATAATTAAGTTGTCTTTATCAGTGTTAGACATATGGGAAGGACGAAGTGATTTCAAATGCATAGCAACCCCTTCCTAGTCCACATAAGATTCTGGGATAACTCAGCATTGCTTTATATTCTTTGAACAAGCTAGACAGTCATTGTGAGAGCAGCAATGTGACAGCAGGAAGAGCATCTTAAGCCGTGACGTCTAGGCTGGGCTGAGTTCTCTGTGAACCTGGGCGAGTTAGGTGCCTTTCTTGTAATAAAAATATCTTGTAGAATTTTACATCAGAATTATAATAATACTTGTCATTTTTATTTCTTCTCAAATTCTTTTATGATTCTGTCTCCACTGGAACTTAAACCTATCTCACTGGATTGTTAGTAAAGCTTGGAGATATGTCTTTGGTTATTACTTTTACCAGAAAGGCACTCACCAAGCAGAGCTTTAGTTTTTTCAGTACCTTATTTTGAAATGTTTGCTTTCACACTCGTTAAGAATATACTTTTTAATATTATTTCTACTTTAATTGCAATTAGGAGCTAACGATGGCAGCATAGAAATGTGTTGGAAAAATGGGCTTCTGGTGTTCTTGTTATGAGACTTTGTTCTCTTTAATGATCTCCAACAATGTTCATAAGACAATCTAAGTAACATTTAATAGTCACATAACCCCTAATTTCTTTTTTAAAAGAGTACTAACAGTTCTCCTAATTGAGGTATCAAACTTTCGACAGAGGCAATACATACTTGTATACATTTACTTATCAATCAGGCTAAGTCAATATAGAACTATAGAAAATCAAAGTGTTCAATATTCTTAAATTGTAAAACTCTGTATTATGCTAATGAAAACTGTAGAGACTCCTACACACAATAATTGTTTATTACACACTTTGACCAAATGCCTCTCAGCATAGAACTAGCAATGCCTTCAATTTGGTGTAAGAATTTTTCTTCACTGAAATATCAACACTTCAACAGATTTGTGGGCAAAATTTGCATTTGAAAAATAAGTGTTAGACACCAAGCTGTTATGTTGTCTAAATTAAGATTTTATTTTTAAAAATCATTTCCAGTCTTATAATTACATTTAACCTAGTTATTTGTTCCCTTGAGCATTTTTATAATTCCACCATCATGGAAGAGACTGACCTTTGATCAGTAATTTTTTTAAAAAATTGAACAACTGTATGCTAATTCTGTTCAATATTTTCCTTATCAAAGTGCGTGCGTTTGTGTGTGTGTGTGTGTGTGTGTGTGTGTGTGTGTATACACACACTTCGGAAAGTACTGAAAACTAAAATTCTAAAACTCTATAATCTCAATCATAAGGCTTAACACTTTAGCATATTCTCTTTTAAATTTGTTTTCTACTTTTTAAAAATATTTATGTAGTTGACTATTGCATGTTTTTTTCATTTAAGGCAATATTATAAGAATTTCACCATTCCTGAATACTATTCCACACCATCACACCATTCCTTTGAACATTATTCCAAACACCATGTTATTGACTTCTAGTTATTATCTTAGTCATTTAGTAAATAGTTGTATATTTTTTCAAGTAGTGCATAGAAAAACCTCTACAAATCCTGTTTAAATTTAACTATACTTTAGCAAATACCCACTAAGTACAACTAAAAGCACAAAATAAGCTTTGAAACTTTAGGTCAAGGGTCAAAAAAATGCTTTCTGTAAAAAAGCAAGAAAAATACTTTAGGCCTCAAACTACTCACCTCTAAAATTGCAGCTGCAAAGAGCCATACACAGTGTGCTAATGCATGACAGTGGTCAGGTTCCGATGGAACGTTAGGTATGGACACTGACGTTGGAATTTCATATAACTTCATGTGTCAAAAATATTCTTTTGGGTATTGTTTTGTGTCATTTAAAAATATAAAAGATATATTTATGTATTGTTCCATACAAAAACAGGCAGTGGCTAGGTTTGTCTCTTGAACTCTTCAATTTCAGACTTCCGCTTAGAGGCTGGTTTCAAGAACCCTACCTTCCACGATTCAAGAAACTTCCAAGAAGTCAACATATGTACATATTTTTAAGAAGAGGTAAATGTTTTATTGGATGTGAAAGGTTTTCACATCAATAAAAATGATTAAGAAAGTCTTCTTGATAATATGTTGAACAGTACTTTGTAAACCATAAATCCCTATTAAAATACATTTTGGTTTTTTGCTTATTATGCACACTAAGTGATATGAGAAGACTGATTAGAATAAATAAAAGTATGCCTTAATGAGAATTCCATCTGGGAAACTGACACTCAAAATCTGAAAATCTAATAAACTGTAATCTAAAGAGAAAATAGGTAACAATTCAAATTCCAGAAGGCATTTAAATGTGAATTTACAGTTATACTAAGTAATCAAAATAATTAGAATATTTATTGCTTTAGCCGCTTTTTGATTTTCAAATAATGTTATTCATTTTTTAAAATTTCTTTTGAAGTACAATAACAATGAACTAATAAGCCATCCTAATTTAACATCAGGTTATTAAAAGTTAATATATATACAATTCTTTTTCTTTTTTATTTTCTGTATTTATGTACACAAACAGTACAACAAATAGAAAACAATGACACCATTTTTGTTGTGATCTACATGTAGATTTGGAAATTCTACTTAATCATATGCTTCTCCCTTAAGAGGTCTAAAACAGGGAGAAATAAACTCAGGTGTTATATAAATTTATTATCAATTTTACTATTGTTATAGAAAGGAAAGCAAAACTTGTGTGACAGACAAAGCACTACTATGGTCCTCATGGGAAGGAAACACAAAACTCAGGCTCCTTCAGGGTGCGGGCAGTGGCCGCATCCACAGAATCCACAGAAGGTGGCAGTGAGGGCTGTGTGCTGATGTCCTCAGCCACCTGAGCAGAGAGCATGGTTCCACTTCAGAGAGCCCCTCAGCCCAGTTATCAGTAAAGTGACCCTTAGGTGGAGTAGAATGAATGAGCCAAGGGAGGGACACTTTATCCTCAGAACACTTTTGGGAGAGAGAAATTCCTGTAAAGGCAAGCACAGAACCTGGAGGTGTAACATTTACTCTCATATCATCCTTAATTCAGAAAGACATTCCTAGTCTGTTTCAAACGTAAGTCATCTATGAAAATTGTTGAAATACAGGAGAAAATGTTATTAAAATATTATAATTCTGCCCTACTAGTGTGATCTTCAGTTGCCCAGGAGTAATACAGGAGTCTACGTGGATTCAGCAGTGTGTAGAGTTTTGACTCGCCTATTATCCAAGCCTGGGTGAAATGCTGCCTTTAGAGGTGTCCCTCGAGCAGATCTGGCAGCACACATCATCTCCACAACAACAGGCTGCTCTCTGTTAAGGAAACATCGTTAATTTTTCCTAGAAACTATTTTTTATTCAACTTTTAAGATATAGCTCTAAAAGAAACTTTACCTGGAGTTTTCTAGAAATTTCTTGAAATTCCCAGATCACCTCTGCAGATCTCCAAGCATTTCCAATGGTCCTTCTCCTTTCTTCTTCCACTCCCCCCCATCCTCAGACACTTACTGAGTACCCAGAATTTGCTGGTACTGCTGCAAGAGTTTGGTGGTGAACACTGTATCCAACCTTCATTTTCCATTAAACAGGAAAGACCATTAACTAGAAATAATGCATACTGTGACTAGTGAAGTCCTGGGAGCTCTAGAACACACAAGCAACGTCTAATCTGGTAGACAAGTAACAGAATAAAGAAATGAAGTATATGCCTGTGTCTCTCTCCACTAGCATGCAGGCTTTTCATGAAGAGCCTAGTTTTACCTTCACAGCTGAACCGATGGGCCAGGGGTGGCACTGAGAGTCCACGGGTTTTAACTAAACCTATAAAACTGAAGTACATGCATTCAGACACCTGTTGGATACTGTTGAGGTTATAAATGAGAGACAGAGCAAATGCCAGATTGTGAACAGTCTTCAGTGATACTAAGAGCATAGATTATGACGATCCTCAAAATCAAGGTGATTCTACATCAAGTAATTTTAAGACTCTGGGTTGGCTTCTTTATTTATGAAAAAGGAAGGGAGTGACTGTTCAGTTCTAAAACTTTGTCTGTAGCCAAGCATCTGTGCTCTTTGCATTACAGTCATTCAATACATATTTGTGCCAGGAGCAAAGCCCTGAACAAGTGGGGAAGATCTCTGCCTTCTCTGTGTGACACATTGGCTTGCCCGCAAGAATTCACATGCTGAATGATATTTGGAATGAAACTAGAATTACACTAAATAGTAACCAATATTCATCAGCTAATACTGAGCACATTGGGTTTCCAAGGGAATGCTAACAGATTTTGCCCTCTTCTTTATATACAGAATTAACATAAAAACCCGAGATCAACATATTGTACCTTCAAAGCTATAAACATAAAATTGCTGAGTGAAACTGAGATTACCTTGGCTATAATGTTTTTCTCTGGCAGATGCTGAGAAATGACTCAACCTAAATCTTTGAGACTGAAAATAGATAAAAATCAAATTAAAACTGATTTCAAATATGTAGTATTCTTCCCCTTTACCATGACCAACAAAATTTAAACTGTCAAAAGCTCATAATTATTGATAAGCATTATCACAAATGTACAGAATATAGTTCTGCTTTGTATCTTTTAAAACATTCATTCTGATAGGGAGTAAATTATTTGCTTAGGCATAAATACTGAAAATATCTAGATAGCATGCACATCTCACCCAGACCCAAACACTACTACACAGCACATAAAACACATACCTACAAATATACATGCACATATTCATGCACGCACACACACACACACACCGCATGTACATACACATCACTATCTCATTTTTTTTACATTAAGATCTACAAAATATAAGTAAAAAGTGGTTTGGGCTTTTCCTTTCCCTTTTCTTTGCAGAAGAACAAAACACATGCTCTTATGGGATGCTTAGAAACCTAAATTCTCAGTGATATATTTTTACTATTTTTTGTTAGCTTGAAAAAATTTTTCTTTTTTGCTCTTCTGGACTCAATTTTTTTTCTGATTTGTTTGATGGGAGGAATAAGATAGAAAAACAAACCAGGAATTTAAAAAATCTATCTAGATTTACTGGTTCTGTAAAAAATGAGTTTGTATCAAAAATAGTCTTAGGAGGAAGGAAAAATAATAAAATGAGCACTGAGACCGTATCTCCAAATATCTTTCACTGTTTCCATGGAGCATTCTTTTTTTTCTAGTCTTCCTACAACTCTTTCCTCATTTCTTACCTCCATTCCTTCCTTGTTCTTACATCTTCTCGTTTTCCTCATTCTGATAATTAGGATTTAATTATGAGCAAGCTATTTTAGCAAAATATGTGTTAGTTATACAACTAATTTGTTGCACAGAGTTCTTTCTTCTTGACAAAACAAGGTCATTTAGAGTACAGCTGAGAAGCAAGTTGTAGAGAATGACAAAAATAATGACCCATGTTATCTTTAAATGGGTCATTAAACTGGCATCTAATTTTGGCCCATCATAAAGAAAATTTCTCTCGCTTTTATTTAACAACCTGGTTCTATGTAGGTCACTTACTGCAAATTTGTAATTTAAAAAAGAATAGTTAAAATTTTAGGGGATTTTCTCTTAAATATTTGCAAAATTTAACCTGGAAAATGTATTTCAAAGTTTCCTAATTTCTCTGGAAAGAAATTATCTGTATAAATACCTTTTCTTTGGAACTTAAGTTTTCATATCGGTACGATGAGGACTTGAGATGATTTTTCTGTAATTTTCCTGAATTTTCTGTAATTCTGTGATCAAGAACAAGAAATTCAATGTGTACAGATGTGTATAAAGATTTAAATTAAATTTCAAATAGATAATTCCTGCATTTGAGACAAAGTTCCAAAACTTCAAAAGGCTATACAAAATCTTGCTACCTTTACTATTTCTCCCTTATTCTGTTTTCCAATTTCTTCAAGAGATTCTCAGTGTTTTTAACTTAAATTCGTTGATGGCAAACCAAGTTGGATTTCAATGAGTACCAAGTGTTAAAGAAGTATCAGGCCAAAAAGTATTTATTCTGAAATTTTTATCATTTTCTTATACTGTATTATTATTTCCTATTCATCTTTCCTACTTAGCTGTTTCTACTTGTATAATTACTAATAATTTTAAGTTAGTTTGCTCATTTGCTCTAAAGCATCATCTATGAACATGTTTTCCAAAATTGCAAGGCAGGTTATAAATGTCATGTAAAGCCATGGGGTCTTGCTATAACATGAATCTAGATTTTGTATTATTAAATATTTAGAGTGTATTATTGTCAAAATGCCTAAAAGGATGCTGACAGTGGGGTGATTTTATAAAGGTTTTACCATGACCTGCCCCTGATAATCATGAACATTTTCAACTGAGAATTAAGGAAGTGGGTGACTATGTTAGGGACATCTATCAACTCCACGCAAGGAATGTAAACATGTACTAAGACATGTACAAAACTTTTAAAAAGACACACTGCAAACATGTACAAATTTTTTTTTAAAGGAAGAGGATCAAGAGATGAAGAGAGAAGGAGGGAAGGGAAAAGGAGTGAAAAAAATTAAGACATATTATACGCATGTGCCATCTCCCCACAAGGAATGTAAACACTATATATTACAAACATGTGCTAATAAAGAAATGACAGATTTTAAAAAAAGAATTTAGAGGTAGAAGGAAACTTCAAGTAAGTGAAAAGGGGTACATATAACAGTGACCAGTCTTCAGTGGAATTGGCTGGGGTCGCAGAAGCACCTAGATTGGCCACAAGAGACTTGTAATAATCAAAACACAGCCTCGCACTCTCCAGAACTTTGAAGAAGACTCAGTGAGAGTCTAAAGGCTGCAGTAACCACTACTTTTGGAGATAGAATCTGTAATAGAAATAAAGGAAAGGACGTTCTCATGGATAGCGACACAATGATTGTGCTTCCCCCTCCACCTCGCCAAGTCAAGTAGTCCATGGCTGAAAGTGTTAGTGCCTGTTTTCCTGATTTGAACCACAGCCACTTTCGATGAAGTAAGAATCCTTTACAAATTACCTTCAGTTTTATCCATTTTTTTTAACTTTACCTAGGTAGTATTAGGTACCACTTAAGTCCGAATGGTATACAGAAATGCAAATGATCGCTTCTTTCAGTGAGCTTACATCTTGGTTGTAAGGGGTGTAGAAAGTTCTAAACCCTTTATAATATGAGGTAGAATATGGAAAATAAGAGGAACTTGTAGGCGTCATTAAATGTATCACAAATAACACAATTTTTAATGTGCCCTCATGAACCTTAGAATTAAAAAAGATTAACATGTTAATAGGCTCTTCTTCATAAGGCATGAGCTCTTGTATTGTGATGTTTTATGAATTATAAACCAACAGAATTGATACTTTAATGCTAAGATAACTGACAGCCAGTATATTACAAAGTTATTCTAGTATACATTCAGGAAAGAATTATGTAATTAGTTGCAAAATCTTACTTTTTACTTTTATTTGGGTGACTTAAAAGTTCTTGCTACCTAATTTGTAAACTAGAGTTCATCATTTTAAAAACTAGATTGTTTTCCTCCCATTTCCCAACATCTATTACACAGTTTGGTCCTTATTTAAAGTGTCAGCTTCTGACACCGGAGGAACAATCTGGAACTTAAGCATGCATGTCTAATTTATTCCACTTAAGAGTATGGTCTCAAGGTGCAGTTGTTTAGCTAAAAATGCCTTAAATTTACCATGAGGAGAACAAGAGAGGCAGGAAGGGGGAAGAAGGGACAAGAGAAAAGAAGAATAGAAGGAAAAAGTGGAAACAAAACTTTTGTAAATAAGGAGGAGAAGAGGGGTTAAAGGGAGGGGAGGGGAATGGGAAAAAAGAAGTTACAAGGTGTATCATGCCCAGGTTCAAATTCCCTATGATGAATGTTACCATTATGCATAGTTAAAATATACTAATAAAACTTTAAAATGCAATAAATACATAAATAAATAAATAAATAAATAAATACCAGTTTTACAGGCTCCAATAGCTACAGAATATATAACCTGATCTAATATTATAAATTGGTACGAATTAAGCACATCTTTCTTTTTCTGGACAATTTTTAATGCTACATTACCAAATGTGAAACTGTTTATTCTTTATATTTGAAAATATTTTTAAACTTTTGTTGAACTCCTCTATATTTTTAGGAGCATTGACTCTTAGTTTTTCAAGGTTACACAGTGTCACAGTGAACCTGCTAGAGTGTGATGACTGGAGCACGCAGCAAATTTCCTCTAAATTCCTGGAACATCAGTTATTAACTGAACTTTGTCTTGTGCAACTTTTAAACTGAGCATATTGTCAACCACTTAAAAATGGCCTGAGTAAAGATTGCTTTTTTTCTTATCACTTGTCATTGAAAGAAATTAAAGTTTACTTTAAACCATGTAAACAAAACAAAATAAACATCTTGGTTTTATAGTGCCAATTTCATAATCTGATGGTATTAAACTCAATAATCAAGAAAATGATGCAAAATATATTGATTTTCTTTTCTAATAATGTGCATTCTCACAATGGCAGATGTGGTATGTGATCGTGTGCATCCTAAGACCTTAGCTGATTAATGTGTGTCGCAGGTTTCTTTCTTCTTTCATGTTAGTTTCTACAGAAGCAGATCACGCTTTTGCTAGATGAGCCCAATTTGTCATTAGATGCAAACGGAAGCAGGTAGAGACAGTGTTATATTGTGCAGACACTAGAAAGAGTTAGTGAGCATTATAACAAGATCTCCAGATAAGGAAGGAGATAAAAAACAACCAAAAATGATATGACACAACTAATATTTAGGAATTTTACAGACTGCCTGTTGACCATTCCAAGGAGCATAGGAAGGAGGAAACATACTAGATCTGAATTGTCATCACAGACTTCTTCTCTGAGAAACAATGTTGAACTGAGGATTCATACACAGAAAAACATTACCCCTGCCATGTGCTAAGCTTATGTGACATGATGTTGGGTAAATCAGACTAAGTTCAGTTCTTGCCTAGATGGAAACCTAGCACTAATCAAAAGCTCAAACCAGCATTGAGGGATCCCTAAGACAACACAGTACCTGGAGTTGCTTTTGCCAGGTACCTTTCACAGGAATGACAGAGCAGGACAGCAGGAGGCAGGAGGACAGAAAAGACTCGAATCTCTCGAAATGATTGCAGTCCTTCGGCGTCAAAACTGTACAGACAAGCCTAGCTATGGAACTAAAATCAGAAATTTGCTATCTGGTTGGATGAAATCTAGATAATATGCTTTCATCCTTAAGGAATAGATTCTTTTATTCTTTAAAATATGCTCATACTGCAGTGATGAAAAAGTATTTTTAAATCCTTCTTTTTTAATTTGTAAAAACAGTTTTGATGAAATATTGTTATATTTAATGCCTTATCATAAACTCTACTTATGCTTCAGGAATAGCTACTATAACTGCATAACTCTGAATATAATCACTCCAAGAAAATCATACAGTGTTTTCTTTTTCTTTGTACTACAGTACCCAGAGTTTTTAAAAAAGTAACCAGATGGAAAGCTCTGGTCAGATGTGCTGTTTCATGGGAGAGTAGTTCATCAGCTCTCCAGAGAATTTGTGTTCAACCTCTTCACACAAGACGTTGAGCTTCCAAAAAATCTGGACTTGCAAAAGCGTCCCTAAAGACTAATATCAAACATTCCACCACAATTATATGATGTTTGTTTTAGGTTATTTTTGATTGATGGCCTGAAGTTACGGCCTTAGTTATTTTTAAGATTGTTTGTTGAGTTTTTTTTTTAAGTGGCACTTACAGATGGTGGAAAATAGCCTCTTGTTCAAAATGTGAACTGTAGTTATAGTTGCACATTTTCCATCAAGCTATGTGTATCTACAGCTAAGCTACCACAGTGTTTCCATTCCTACGTTTCGTTTGACCCTTGTCTGGGAACATGTACCACTAATACAGTTCTCATTTTGTAGTTTAAAATTAAGTGTTGGAAAAGTTAAACGGCTTCTGTAACAGTGAACAAATTATATGCTAGTGCAAAGCAATCAGGACAACATTCACAGTTCCTGATTTCTAACCCAACACTTTTCTCAGTCTTTGATTATAAGCAGAAAACTTACTCAGTCTCACCCTAGGAACCAGAAAAAGAACGTGAAACCTAAAAGTAGACCCTATTTACTAGTTATTGTAACTCCTTCAGGGTTTTAAAGTACATGAAGTTTACATTTTACTACTGTAGAACTTATACTTATTCCATCTGGGCTAAAACAGATTAGTAATAAATTTAGGAGGATTATTTTTCTCATATGTCTCACTTAACTTCCCTGAATATGGTCAAATTTTTCACTCATTACACCACCAGCACTGGAGCTAACATCCTGACCCCAGGGACAATGGCCTTGCACTCCCAATAAAGACATGGTGGATTCTGAAGTCATGTGCACCATCCACGACAGGCCAGTGCCCTTCCAAAGAAAGCATCTGACAAACACGTCAAAGACGTGAAGCTCATCGGAACCTTGGGTTTAAGGACAAACAGTTTACTGTTGTTAATAGATTAATGACCTACTCCTTTTCAAAATATCTCCTTCAGACAGCAACCAAAGCACACTTGAGCTGTCATCTTCAGCCACCCTTGCGGGGAAAGGGAGAAAATTCTCTCTGCCATGGCAGACCCTTAGGGTTTTATCATTTGTTTTCATTTCTTTTATATATTTGCCACACATACAACAGAAAAAATTAATAGAGTGTTCAACTTAATATACAGCAAGTGCTTAATTCTTTTCTATTTATATTCAACATTTTCTCATTTCACTGACAGAATCCTCCTTGTATATGTGTTTCATTGTTACAGGTCTTGGAATATGTTTTTCATTCATTCATTTATTCAGTCATAAAACATTTACTGAGATGCTGCCATGCCTCTGCTACACACAGATGAAATAATCATTACCATTCAGGAGCTATCAATGAAGTGAGAGAGCCACACATAGAAAAAAACAATAGTTACAAAATACGGCAGAAAAATCGAACCATAAACTAAAGAGAACAATTACTCTGTCCTGGGAGACATAAAAACACTACAGAGAGATGGATTTTTAAACAAAACTTGATTGATAACAAGAATCATCATCATCTTGGATGAGGCAGAGGGATAATAAGGAAAAGTGCATTCCACATAGAAGAAAAGTTGTGTGTAAAGGTTGAAAGGCATAAAAGGGAAAAGTGTTTGAAGGAGGAGTCACTGGAAGTTGCTAAATTTCAGTGTTGGAGAGTCCAGGGCTGGGAAACGCGGGTTGACAGTGAAAAGAGTAGAGAAGATAATGAAAGATTTCTAGGGAAAGACTATAATAAGATGTGTCTCAAAAATGGTTTTCCTGATCTTTGTTCTGAAACTCCTCTGAAAATTGAGCTTAGCAACATAGAACAAAAACCTGTAACAGAAATGTGCTTGGTCTTATTCACATGGAGTTTGAAATCTTTATTACCTTCAGCTCAGTGTAAGCCAGTACAGTCCATCAACAATATGAGACTGACTAAAGAGTCTAAAGAATGCTTCTGAGTTCATTCAACACGGCAGGGTACCCAATAAACAGGTGTACTGGTGCAAGAAGGAAAGAATTAGGAAAACGTGTACCTGACAACTTTACACTATAGAGAATTTCTGTAACTCTTTATTAGAGTGGAATAGTATATACTGCGGTCAGTGACACTTCAAAAATGTTCTTGTGTGTCAACACCTGCCTGTCCTTGTACAATAATACAAATTAAAATCTAAACAAGAAAACAACCAAAGGTTAACCCAGTTCATTATAGCTCAAATTAACATTCTTCATCTACTCTCTACCTCTGTCCAGGTTTTATATATCAATCAGACAAATTTTGGCATTCAAACTTATGCACTAACATTTCCCAAAGCATTAGAATATTCCTCACAACAAATGTATTTAAATTATTCCAAGTTCATTCCTAAAGAAAAGCAGAAACAAATCTACAGAATCAATAAAATACCCGAATGAGTAATTGGAATAACCGTGCAGTACTCCTAGATGAATATATTTATACAAGTGAAGTTATTTGAAAACAAACATAGAATTAAGCCAGAAACCTCAGAAGACTTTAAACAGCAAGGTGCTTTTATATTTTGGCAATAGAGTTTTTTGCTTCTATTTAGAGTAGATCGTGTACTAGAAATGAAAGTACGCAATCTTCAATACCATTCAGTGCATACTCTATTGTACAACACATACTCAATGCAATTATTTTTATATATTATTATCTCCATGTGGAACAAAAAGCTATAACCAAATCAATGTATAACATAATTTAGGATGAAAGATATATGGTAATTCAGTTTCCTTAGAGAAATAAAAATCCTTAAAAACATATCCACACAGAGTCATTATTGGAAACCTAGAAGGCAAAATTCATATCTCAGTGCATTTCAACTCTACCATAAGTAACTTATCTCTTACTTTAGAAACTTGTATCTGTGATGGAAAATTAATGAGATGTATAGGGTAGTCTTTGATTTACACAGCACAGTATTAACTGAAACTTTGCATACTGGAAGTATATCTTTGCTTTGTGGTTTTATAGTAATTTGATACTGAGAGAGACAATAAAAGAAATTATGAGGGCAAAGTGAGACCAAGAGGAAAGGAAAAGAAAATGGGAGAGAACCTTATATCTCTTGTCTCTCTTGAATCTACAATCTCCCTAGACAGTTGACCCTTCTGTTCACTCAACAAACACCCAGTATATGTCCTGTTAGCACGAAAATTTCAACCATCAGCATGAAAAATCCTTCACTCGATAATGCTACTTTTGAATTATTACTTCTGAGGACAAGCATAATAAAAGGGTGGTTTACCATTTCTCCTTATTCTCCATATTCTCATTTAAAACTTTACAAAATAAAACAAGATATATGGAGAAAAGAATGTTTTAATATGCACGCAAAATTTAAAAACACTTTAAGAAACCAAACATCTGCATGCACTTCAAACCCTTTACCTCAGAATTTAAATAATTTTAAATTATAATTTGGGTTTTGTGTCTATCATCATCATATCTGCTAATAATACCTGTAGTAGTACATATTTTTAATTCCTCACAATCAATTTTTTGCTGCTTTGGAGCTTTGTGTAAGTGCCATCTGGGGTAGTTACTCTCCTGCAGTTTACTGTGCACTCAGGATTACAGAGCAGGTCTCCACTGTTTTTGGCCCCAGGGCCAGCTTGATGCAAGACAGTTTTTCCACAGAGCAGGAAGAAGGGGAGGCCCGTTCCTAATATGTCATGGACCAGCACTGGTCTTTGTCTAGAGGACTGGCAACTCCTGCTAAAAGACGCTTTCATACTAAAGAGGGTACTTCCAAGTCATCTGTTTTCACAGCTGTAAGGCAATATGTTGTAAAACCATATTTTTGCTTTGCTCACTTTAATATGCAGCCCATGATTTCTAGGGTAAAGGTTAAGCTGAATAAGAGCAGTGGTTGTGGACACTATGTTTTAGTTTTTAAACGCAGATAAAATGTATAATATCCTTCAATAAATATGACATTTACTCTTTAAGAGGGGTCTATTTCCATTTATAAAACAAAGCAAGACTATTGGTTATGTAAAGAAATTATTTTTCCACCCTTAAAAATTAAGAAAATTAAATAGATCCTTGAATAAATGTATTGTCCTTAGTAAAATAAGATTCCTTAAAAAATAATGTTAAGAAAGTTCCTTTTATTCATAGTTTGATAATAGTTCTAAATTTTGAATTAAAGTAAAATTTCATCCAATGTCTTCTTCAGCTGCTAAATTATAAAACCTACTCTTACTTGCTAAAAGTGGTAAAATACAGTGATTCTCTTGAGAATTTTTAACTGAATGTGAATTCTTGAAATAAAATCAGTTAGATCATGTATATTAACCTCTTCATTTATCACTGGATGGAGTTTGTTGTTATGTGGACACGTTTCTGTATTTATTGCCAGAAGTATTGCTGGCCTTTAATTTTCCTTCTCTTGAAATTCTCAGATTTTAGTATCAAACTTTTAAGGAGCTTTAAGTTAACCACAGGTTGTTCACTCTTTGTAAGTATTTGATACTGTGGATATATGACAGGTATTATTTCAACATTAAAGAGTGAAAACTGTGACACGTGAAACCAGTCCTTTGTATTTGACTTTGTACGTGGGTTTTTCATTATAAATTTATCTAATAATTATCAAGATGTTGTAATTTTGTATTTCTTCTTAAAGTTTGAGTAGTTTCACTTATTTTAGAATTTTCTCATTTCAACTCATTTTTTCAGATTCTTTGGCACAAAGTTTTCACACACAGTCACTTTAGATTCATCTACCTAATGACAATTTTTGTTGTTTTTTCACTCTTTTCTACATCTGTGAGGCTCAGTATCTTTTTACCTAGAAAAAGTTTGGTAGTTATTTAAATGTAGATACACTATTAACCAATTCTGATAGCCTGAAAATGTCCAATATAGTATATGTTAAAATATATTTTATCCGAGTATACTGTTCCAGGTTGCATCCTGGTTTTAGAAATTGGGATACATCTTTGTATTTTCGATCTTTCTTTTTTCATTTCCAGCTGAAAATAGATAACCTTTCATTTTGTTGTTTTATCTGAAAGTAATATTTCAAATCTTTTTTGGGGTTGTGTTGATTTTTAGTAGGTTTCCCTTGATGTGTTCACCATCATGCTTTTTAAATCTTGGGGCTCATCATTTCAAGGGTAATTTTTCAGCTTCTTAATTTGAGGCATGATGTACTTTGTCAGTTTTGGAAAACAAAACATTGTTTTTCAGACATAACTTGTATGTTTTTCTTCTCTCCCATTTTCTTACACTCTTAAGTATACTTTTCTAACCTTTTCTCAGGATGCTTCATTTGTATATTTTCAATTTCATAAATTACCTCTTTGATCTTATGCAATCTTTGCTAAATTTCCCTGTGAAGTGCTTGTTTCAGTAATTCTATATTTTAGTCCTCAAATTCATGTTTTATTCCTTCTTGTTGTTTTTAAATTGCCTCCCACAATCCCTGGTCTTATTTACCTCCTTGAACACACGGAAAGCGTACTTCTGGTTTGCGTCTTGCAACTCCGGGATGTTCCCCTGCATATGCTTCCATTGTCTGTCTTTCTCGGTGTGCAGTCATCTTGGACTTGAGTCAGGCATTGTATAAGGAAAATGTATGGAAGTAACTGCAATCTAGGTTTTAGGTTGCTGTTTTCTTCCAATATGATGAGCATCTATTTTCATGTTCATCTAGAGACACTAGCACTAAGATTGTCTTAATATAATTTTAGGAACTCAGTAATTCAGAGCTGGGCTTCTGTCTCTGAAAGAACTAGTTCTGCTTTTTCTGTATTTGTAGCGTATAGCTCTTGAGAATTTTGCCTACACCGTGATGGGCTTATCAGATCTATCAGTACAGAAAATACAGATCCACCAACTTCAATCCTTGTCAAAAGGCCTGCTTAGCTTCTCCTCATTAATTTTCTCCTCCTCAATTTGTTGGTGCTTCTTGAAAAGGGAACTCCAGATATTAAGCTTATCTGTGTTTTTTTCTCTGCCTGGACTTTGTCCCTTAATTTTTCGTGTTTTTTAATTCTATGATGCCTCTAGGGTGGCTTTTTAAAATATGTTTTTATCCAGCTTGCCAGCATCAACAGTGACAAAAATCTTGCCATTATTTTAAATCTACCTTCCAACTTTCCTACATGTGAACAGAGCCAGACTTTCCCCCTAAGTACTCACTCACTTTAAGAGTCTAGTAGGTGCTTTCGGCCTGTCTGAGCCAAGATTCGGAAAGCCAGTCCGTGATATCTGCGTGGTGATCCATCAGATACACCTTCTTCGTGTTGCTCTCGAAGTTTCTCGTACAAAAATTGTTCTCTTTTAAACTGGTTTTCAATCCTCAATATTAGAACTACTTAAGAACTGACAAATACTTGTTTATAGTCACCTAATTTGAAGGAGAGGCGCAACTTGAAAATTTTAAAAATTTTAGCCTGCGGGAAACCAGTGCTATACCTGAACCACTGCCAGAATGGGAACAATCAGACCCAAGTCTTTCTCCATGAGCACCATGCAGACTGCGGTGGGGAGAAACCAGGCCTCACCAGGAGGCGATTCCCGCCTGGAAACCATATAATTTTCATTGTTCTTTTGGGTTGGGTTTTATTCTCTTTTGTTTTGTTTGATTATGTTAAATCTAATGGCCTGAGTAGTTACTTAAAAGATAGCAAGACATATTATGGTAGCTATTTTGGATTTCCTATCGGCTTGTTGAAGTCCTTTATTGCATTCATTGTTTTGCTCTTATTGTTTCTATTTTATTCTGTTCTGCTCAATTTTACTATGTTCGAAGGTATCTCCAGCTATTTTGAAGACAACAAAAGGCATTATGGTAGCTATTGCTGATTTCCTAAGATTTTGAAGTCCTGTATCAATTATATTGGTTTATTTTGATTGGTTTTATTCCGTTTTGTTTTCCTTGGTTTTATCCTCTTTAAAATATGATAAATAATAAATAAAAATAAATTTTTTTAAATGTTCAGAGATACTGCTATTAATGTTTATTACCTTTCATTTCTCCTTAGGCCCTTCCCAATTTTTGTTTAGTTGTTTGTTATTTGTAAAAATTCCTTGTTCTTTTATACTAGATTATAAATTCTCTGCAAATGAGATTTGAATCTAATATATGTTCATATCCTTAAAACTTCTAGAATATTGTCTTGCAAATAACATACACTTTATATGCTTATTGAATACATGAATAAATGAATAATATGTGATGCCTTATAAGTGGAGCACATTAAAGATATCAGGCACGGACCTCATCCTTGTCTTTCCTATTTGCCATGCTATCAAGTACACCCACTGTGAATCTATTTATTCTTCTCAGCATGGTAGAATAGTAAGTGGATATATTACTCAAAGCATTAGTCTTATCAATAACTCACTATAAAATATAACTTGGCATAACATTATCCATGGTTTAAAAACTAAACTGCATTCCTATCAATGGAAACTATTCACATTGAATATAGTAGTCTAGGTAGAATGTAGAAATCTTAGGTAAAAGTAAAATCTAAGGGAGGGTACTAGATAAATAAAGTCTATTCTTGCTGATTCCAAGCTATTTGTTTATTTTTATATGTTCAGTGCACCTCTTAATCTTCTAAACGTATTCAATGACAAAAATTTTTCATTTTAAGTACTGTATCAATTGCATGATCAATTTGAAAGAAGTTTTAAGTAAATGTCTAAATTATATATCCCAATCTAATTACTAGTGTTTCACTTCCACGAAAGTTAAATGCTACTCAGTTGTGGCACACAGTTAATATTAAGAGTTTTAGAACACATAATTCAGCATTGATCAAAGATTTTTTAAATACTCAAAAATAATATTTTCTCCATGTCTTTGACAGATTAATAATCAGATACATCTCCCGTGGAAAGAATTAGATAGCCTTCATCCTCTTTTCTTCAGTTCTACCTGTTAGATAATGATTATAAACAGGCCATTGGGACTGCCTTCTGCACACAGTTGTTCTCTGAGTACTTAAAAATATTAATGAAAGGGATCAAGAATAGCAGACACTATAAATGATGCTTAGAAAACAATAAGGAGATAAAAAGTAGTCTGATTAAAAAAATCATAATATTATCTCTTCAGCCCACTCCCACCCCATATAGTAAGAGAGGTTCAAGTAGCTTTGAAAATTTTAATGTTTGTCTGTAATCTTAATGAATAAGGTGCAAACCACCATCAAGAATCACTATTTCCCAACTTCACACAAAATCGTGTTCTATTCTCTCATTTGTCTTTTCTTTCCTTGGTAATTAAGAATGATTGTTTGCTTGCTGGCTTGCTTTCTGACAGATTTCCAATAGCTTAACTTTCTTAAAATTTTCCTAGAAAAGTCTTTCTCTTAGTTCCTTACTAGTCCTTTATGGTTCTAATAGAATGCATATCCCTTACCTGATTGTAACACCTCTATTTTTAAGAAACTGTATCTGAACACTTCATATCTCCATAGTTGAAGAGCATACTCCATGAAAAGGAGAACTGAATATCTTAGTGCAGTTTTCTAACAACAAAAAAAGAGTAAATGTCCAGTTTCATGTCTTATCTCAGACTTTATTCACTAAGGAAGCTAAAGGAGTCCAGCCTCTGTGGGCAGGAGACTCAAATATTATGGAGTAAATATTCAGTAAATGTTGACATGTACTAAATGCCTATTGTCATCATTTAGAACTATAAATGAAAAAGCACATGATTTTGAGATATTGAACTGATTTTTATTCTACCCAACTCACATTGATGTTGCTTTTATAAAAAATAATGTAATAAGAGTTAACTTTCTTCTTTTAAAAAAAATGAAGAAATATGTTCCATTTTATCTCCATTATGTAGATACGATGAAAAGGGGAAACCATTTGGTCTTCTGACCTAGTCACCAAATACAAACATTATAATGTTATTGTGTTATGATGTCTAAAATAAATATTTAAAACACTACCGATTTAGAATCCCTTGTTTCTTCATTTGTATATTAATAGCCTCAGAAAATGGAAGTGGCTTGGAAATTCCCAACCATGAGAAGTTATGCTTTATGGTGCTATTATGTATATCTAAAAGTAAATATTAATAATAGAAATGACATTTTCCATAGTAAGTGATAAAAGTTAAATGTACTTCCCTTATTTCACTATTAAAATAAATGTGGTCACTGTAAATGTGAATAAAAACTTTTCTTTAGAATCTTTTCAAGTGAATCTGATATATTTTCCTGCTGTTTCCCAGACCTTTGGAACTCTGAATGTATTTGATTCACTTGGATAGGACATTTCTGTGGAATTAATCAAACAGAATTCAATGTTCCTTGCAGATAATTTTGGTCATGGTCCACTGGGAAATTTCAACTGAATTTTTATATTTACTGGGAAAAGACCCATGTATTCCAAATCTTCAGTCTTTTTCTACTTAACAGAGAAGTTTAGCATGACTGTTATACACAAAGTTATTAGCAATATTCTGTGGGAAAATTCATCTCTAGAATAAGAGAAAGAAAAATGTGTAAAACAAACAGTTAAATGTAAATAAAAAACTGGAATCAAAGTGCCTTTTAAAAGCACCACAATAGTTGATGTTCTAGTTTTACTAAAATTTAACATTTTTTTAATTGAAGAATTGAAAATATGCACAGATTTTAATATATTCCAGTAAGTCCCAGAACTGTAACCCCATTTTCTAAGAAAAAAGAATTATACAGCTTCTGATAATAATGAAAATTTCATGTTTAATACCTAATTATAAACTTTTGAAACTATGTGTTTTGTTCCCTAATAGTTTTGCTAAATTTATAAAATAATCAGAATTTCTTATCTTGCTCCTAGCTTCAAGTTTCATAACAAACTTTCATTCTGTAAGAGGTCTGTGCTTTTATTCGTGTTACATACATGTAAATTCAGCTCTGAAGTATAAAGTCAATAGGTTTTTTTCCTGCCAATAATGATTTTATCTGCACTTCAGCACCTGGGCAATTTCTCAACAATAGGCACAAAAACCTAACACTTGGACCGATTCTAA
This sequence comes from Dolichotis patagonum, assembly GCA_004027295.1. NCBI lineage: Eukaryota > Metazoa > Chordata > Mammalia > Rodentia > Caviidae > Dolichotis > Dolichotis patagonum. The sequence continues at coordinate 85,291 of PVJX010001671.1, forward strand.
CCCGCTGAGGAATATTTTTGTTTTTGTTTTTTGGTTAATCTGGTGTGGGACTTTTAAGTGGAGCTGCCCAGAAGACTGAAGCTATCAGAAAACAGTATTGAGTCATCATCAAACTTAAGAATGGTAAAGCCACAGATAAGGATGTTATTACAACAGACGGTATATGGTACTGGAAGACCCTAGGATTTATATATAAATCCCTGATTAGGTACCTGGTAAAGATTTTAGGATTAAAAAAAGAAAAAAATTAACTAGAAAATAAAAAGGTATTTTTTTCATTATTTCTATTCAAATTTAAATAAAAAGGAGTCTCATTTCCAACACCACAAATCAAGATTATTTTACAGTGACAGCACTATCAACAGGTCATATTTATAGCCTCTTTTAACACACATCACACTCCCGTTGATGTTCACATTAGCTCATGATGAATGCAAGATGTTTTATAAATCTGGCATGATGCTTTTTATATTTTTTAGCAAAATATGCAATAACTGCCAAGATGGAAGAGTAGCCTTTCCTAAATCACTCCAAGAATCTCCATGACTACAAGCATGTTTTCCTGACTTGGCAGATTTTTTTTTGTTGTTTTTTGGGGGTTTTTTGCATAAGAAAATATAAATTCATTCAGATGCTAGACTCTCAAGGTTTATCATTTATAAACAAATTTTTCTTTTACATGTATACAAGAATCATTTTCTTATTCACAGGATTAAACCAAAATGACAACCCAATTTGATTGTCAACACTGCACATCATCGCTTCTTGGGAAGAAGTATGTACTAAAGAATGACAACCCATACTGTGTTTCCTGTTATGATCGTTTCTTCTCTAACTATTGTGAAGCATGCAAAGAACCAATTGAATCAGATTCCAAGGTAGGTCTCCTCGCAGTTCACAGAATGACTGCTTAAATGTAGCAGGGAAGTGTTCTGGAATTCCTTTCTTCTCTGCTGATCTTTAACACTATTGAAGCTGTTTTCCTAACTGTACACAGCTAAAATACTGAGTTACTTCTGAAATAACCAGAGTATAATTAAATACACAAATGTTTGAATGTGTGCTTTTCTACTTAAAAATCAGCGTCATCTTCACTAGACCTTTACTAAAAATTTCCACTTACTCTCCATTCCTCGCATGATGCTCAGTATTTTCTTTCTTTTTCCTCTTTGTTGTCTTCCCTTTAATTAGGTGGTATTATGTGTTTGTTGGTCTGGGAATGTAACTCAGTGGTAAAAATTTGCCTATCATTGACAAGGCTCTGGGTTTAATGTTTACCACTGCCAAAAATAAAATAAAAGTTGTTTGTTAAGTCTCAAAGAGTAATAAAATATTACAACAAAAAATCTTTTCTTTTTGATATTTAAAGAAATATCAGGGAGTCAGTTTATTTTCCAGCAGTGCTTAGTGACCAAGAACCCCAGGTTCTAACTCTTAATTACCCCCAAAATTACCCCCAAATTACCCCTTCCCCCTTTAAGCTAGTTGCACAACATACTGGCGCTAGAGTCCCAGGAATGTTCCGTTTTATCTTGTAAAATGGTCCATGTTGTTGCGCACACATTTAATTCTATTTCCTGTCTCGAAGGATCTTTGTTACAAAGGCCGGCATTGGCACGGAGCGTGCTTCAGGTGCACCAAATGCTATCACTCTTTGGTGGAAAATCCTTTCGCTGCCAAGGATGAGCGCTTGCTGTGCACGGAGTGCTATTCTAATGAGTGCTCCTCAAAGTGCTTCCACTGCAAGAGGACCATCATGCCTGGTAAGGTCTCCAGGAAGCTCTGGGCCTAACCAGAACTCTAACCAGGGTTGCATTTCATTAAACTCCCCGAGGAGAAGAGTGCAGGGCTCAGGGGCCCTGGGTTTGGGTACGACATCCTCCTTGCTTTCCTCTTGATCTTATTTCACATGCCTCAGAAAGAAAAAGATTGTTCGTTCATTATTTGTGAACAGGCGATAAAACAGTGTTCTATTTTCAACAAAATTTAACTCACAGAAATATTTTGCAACAGAACCTGAACTATGCAAAAAGACAAAATTCATTCCAAAGACAAAATACTTTGGAAACCTTCCCTTGGCCTGAAAAGTGGCATAAGAAAGAATGACTCATGGAAGGACACTGGAGTCAAGCTTTATTTTGTAGCAGTACACAAACTGGTACGAGGGTCCATAAAAAGCACGCCACTGCTGGACAGCACTGATTATTGCTGCAATACATTTTGGCCCTTTTCTGTATTCTTATGAATAGGAGTATAAAAAAGATTCCATTTCTTTCTCTCCCTCACTCCTCTCTCTCTCCCTCCCCCCTCGCTCCCTTTCTCCCTCTCTCTTATTTTCTTATTATAGATTCAAATAATTTCAGAGACCATAACTGCATGACATAAAATCCCTGGGCATTTCTAATTTATCTAAACCCTGTATAACCACTCACATTCTCCACTTCAAATATTATCACATCTCCAATTGCAGCTTATGCAGGCCTTGGAAGAGTTTTCAGTGAAAGAATGAGTGATTTAATGTCATCATGGCTCAACTGTGTTAATTTTCTTTCCCCAAATGAATATTTCTGAAACTAAACTGAAAAAAAAATACTGTTTTCTAAAAGGACAACTGACTTTTATGTTTAAAATACATTTTAAGTAATGTGATCTATAATTTCTTAAAGAATATAAAGTTATGCCTGATTTATACTAAAAGGTTCTTACTTTTGGAATTCAGGTTCTCGCAAAATGGAATTTAAGGGAAACTACTGGCATGAAACCTGCTTTGTGTGCGAATATTGCCGGCAACCGATAGGGACAAAGCCTTTGATCTCCAAAGAGACTGGCAATTATTGTGTGCCATGTTTTGAGAAGGAATTCGCTCAGTACTGCAACTTTTGTAAGAAGGTAAATATTTATGGAGGATGAGGCTCATGGAACCTTCCAGACAATTACTTTTTAACTGCATCATATATTGAGAATGAACCTAAAACTATTATGTTATATCAAAAACTATTATGTTATATCCAAAACTATTATGTTATATGTTATATCAAATTTCTGCACGCCCAAAACCACAAGCCATTGTAATGGGGTTGGCTACTTATTTTATTAGCCATAAAATTCCACCCAGAAAAGTTTAACGTTCCAAGTAGCTCAAGTGATTAGGTATTCCAGTTCCACTTACTGCCTTTATGAAACATGTCATATAATCTGAGAGCACATATCTCTCTTTGAACATAGAATACTTCTTTAAAAATGAATTTTGAGCCATTCAATGTTAATTGTTTCAGAGAAACATGGGTTTGCCTCACAGAATGACTAAATAAAACAAGCGAAATTGGTGTTTAACACCTCACATTATATTCTAATGAAGCAAATGCCTTACTGGCTTGACAAATTGTGTCTTCAAATTATAAACTGGCAGGTTTGAGAGACTGACAGGATTATGAGGGAAACTCATTAAACAAAGACACAAAAAAAGCCCAACAGCTGCAGCCTCCTCCATTTCTGGTCCCGAACAAGTTTGGCCTTCTTAACTGGGTTTCCATTCAAAGTACATTTTCCAACAGCAAACAGTAATATTTTAGAAGAAGTTTTGTCAATTTTTTTAGCTTCTAAGCTTTTATGTGAAAAATGGCTTGTGTCTATCATCTTGAAGTGTGTGTCTCATAACATATATATTGATGTTCTGAAAGAAACCCTTGACTGGTGAGGCATCAAAAGTTTAAATGACACTATAAATTGTGACGAGAAAGCTGAATCATGAAAACACATCGGATTAGTCCGGCAGTTCCTGAACATATGTGACCTGTGGGCTGCTTTGTCAGATCTCTTAAAACCATTTGTATATTTGTATGTGGACAGCTGGAAGTCTCATTATCACATTCTATATTTTTACTTGATTAACGACACCACTATTGCATTTAAGTTGGACCAAATGCAATTTCCTAACTTAAAATTATTGAATTGCACCGTAATTATTGCTGAGAATTACAGTGGAATATGACATAACATCATCTAATACCAGAACACCTCCATTGCCTTCCCAAAAGAAGCACTGACTAGAAAATAATGTTACAAGCAACAGTCACACTGTATGACCCTGTGACATAGCAACCTTCACTGAGTTACCACAGTCAGTGATATGCATTTAAAAACAGGTGCTGGAAACAAAATAAATAGGTTTTCCAGTTTTGAGAAATATCTAAGTAGCCAACTTTAGGCTTCATGTGTTAATGACTTAGGCTAAAACATTAATGAAATTTGTGGGAATCATCCTAAAGGTATTGCATACAATATAATTTCTTTCAGTGCTGCTATAAAGATTCAAAACAGGAACTTCTTCAAAATATCAAGGTTGAGCACTATCTAGTGGAAAGCTCTAGCATTTCCCAAGTTATGGAAGACTGTGACTATATTTAAGATATGATTTGAAAGCATCAGAAATTTATGAAATGTTGATGTTGGGTAGTAGATTATGATATGCCATATTATTTTATATTTAATTTTTAAAACCATAAGTTCCTGAAGGAAAGCAAATATACATGTTTTTGACCAAAGATAAAGAAAAACAAATTTTAACCCAACTCAAAGTCCAAATTTCTGTTTTAAAAAAGGAAAAAGCACTCAATAACTAGGACCACAAACATTTTTCTACAGATTTTCTTTTTTTATGCCAAAATTTATTTTCTACTAAAAAGCAAATGACCTTGAACTATAAGTGCTTTGAATTTAAATTCCTCAGAGTTCAAATACAGTTAAGTATATTCTTTAAAACTTTGTCTATCATCTACTGCACACAAAATCATTATTGCCTTTACTTTATCAGAGAAGAAACTTGTTTTAAATCCTGGAATCAGTCAGTGGCCAAAACCAAACTTAGATATTAGACTCCATCTGAGCCTGCCTAACTCTTCTAAAAGAATATAATTACATGTAAACTACTTTTAACATTCCAGAATCTCCACTCCTTAATTATACACACTTTGGTGCATACATCAAGTTGTATTTTGCTTTGATTACATTTTTCAAGTTTCAAATCTTTTAAGCATTGCCTGCTAACATTTGACCAAACCAATCAAAGGGATTGTGATTTCTGCTGTGCCTGCTGTAAGGCACTGGAAATCAGTAGGGGGGTTTTAAATTGCTTTGCTTCACACAAACCATTATGCTTCCCCTTTACTTAATCAGAATAGTATTTTTTTTCTCAAGGAAATATAACTAATATGAAATATCTTTAATTTATACTATATTTGTCATAACATTGAAAATATCTTCAGAGTAACTTTTTTCAAAAGCATGCAACATTTTTAGTTCATCAACTATGATTGTTTAAAGGTTACATTTGATATAAAGTTATAAGGACATCTCAGATGTCACATTGCTTCAGTTTTTAAAAGACTCGTGCATGAACATGTTCTAGTTTTCTCAGCATCTCTAGTTCAATTGCCATGTGTTTGTAAGACATGACTGCAAAATAACTGCACTAGAAGATTTGTCCAATATTTGTCCATCTGTCTCTAAATAGTGATGTTTCAAACTTTTAATAATAGAATTCATAGATTAAACTGGTTTAGAAAAATACATTGTCTTATGGAGAACTAAGAAGCATCTCTAATCAAATCCTATCACATTTTAAAGCTCAGTGTAAAACTGTTATTTTGAGACCTAGAACTAAAAACTCATTTAGCTGTTGAAAATACCCTATGTGCTAGACACAGTACTGGAATTGCCTTTCAGAGATCTTTTATTTTGGTATTCATTCATTCAACAAGGACTTATGAAGTAGTTACATGTGCAGAGTGACTTTGACTCAGAATTGTATGAATAGTTAAGCACACAAATTGTGGAGTGGGGGTGTGCAGACTTGAATGCCATCTCTCTGAGGCCAGGGCAAGGACCTTAACCCCTCTAATCACCAGTTGTTGCCTGTCTATAAGTGAGGATAGATAAGATCATGTACCATGAAGACAAGGAGGTGTTGAAAATAGACAGAAGAGGCCAGCTTTCAGCACAGTGCTGACTGAAAAGAACAGTTTAAATATGTAAGTCTTATTACCAAATGAATTTCCTTCAGTATTTCTACTTCTAAGATTTTCCTAAACCTAGCACAAAGCTTTCAGGAAACTGGATTTTTCCAACATCCTTGAAAATTAGATATTGATATTCCCAATATAGTATAGAAATGTCTTAAATCTGATTTTAAATCTTTGAAGATTAAAATAAGAAAACTCAGAGAAAAAAAGAATCAAGTACCTGTTTTGTTTTGTTTTGTTTTGTTTTAATCTTCCTGAGTCCACAGCTGTCCTGCCTTTTTCATGATATATTGTTGGAGAAAATCAGAATAATTTTCATTTTTTGTCACTTCTATTTAATCCCTATAACTTTTGGTAGCTCTTTTTGATTCAAAAACATCACAAAATTTCTTAAGGAGAAGGACCTCTTAATAAAGTGATAAGTAGTCCAGATCAGAAGAAAGTCAGATTTGAAGAAAGCAGAAGAAAATCATGAAGTGGTCTGAACAGTGATGACACCCACGTCCACTGCCCTTCTCATGATCTTTTGGCAGGTGATAACTTCTAGCGGGATAACATTTCGTGACCAGCTATGGCATAAGGAGTGTTTTCTGTGTAGTGGCTGCAGGAAAGAGCTTTGTGAAGAAGAGTTTATGTCCAGGGATGATTATCCATTCTGTTTGGACTGCTATAACCGTCTTTATGCCAAGAGGTGTGCAGCCTGTGCCAAACCCATTACTGGTAAGATCTTCAGCTCAACATGATCCTTACCATAAAATGGAACTATATAAAATGCTACTTGATTATTTAAGGAAATGTAGTAAAAAATGTAAATCTCTCATTTATGTTTTCCTTTTCAGATAAACATGTGAAACATATATAAATTTAAATATTATGTGAACCCCCTCAAGATAAAGAAAGAGTAACCTAGTGCTTTTTTGCCAGACGGGTGCTTATGCAATGTTTTGTTTTGTTTTGTTTTGTTTTGTTTTGTTTTGTTTTGTTTTGTTTTTGGTACAGGGAATGAACTCAGGACCTAGCACTTGCCAGGCAGGTGCTTACACCACTGAACTAAATCCCCAGCCCTAGAAAGAGTAAAATTTGGGTGGCTATCATCCATAAAAAGAAATCATTGAAAAGGAATTAAATATCAAATCTAATGGTACAGACGCTAAACTAAGTCACAGTTCTAGAAATGAAGAGAAGAGGATGAGCTAAAATGTCAAAGAAGACCACAATGAAAAGGCCTGATTTGAGACATATTAACGATATTAGTGGGAGGAAAGGATAATAATAAATCAGAACCCTATTTAATTTCAAGAAAGGACCAAGTTCAATTAAAATATGAAAAGTTTTAACTAAGTGCAATTATTCTATAAAATAGCTGAAACTGTAATGGTTAGGGTAGCATAGAACAGGAATTAACTGAACTTAATTTTAAGATGTTTCTAAGAAATGTATTACTCCTTTTTCTCTATTCATTAGAAGCAAGTTTTAATTATGAATAAACGAAAGAAAATAATACAAAATTCTACTGAAAAAATATACATGATATGATTTTTAAAATAACATAAATAGAAAATTAATCCAAATTTAGGTTTTCAAGACTTAAAGAAAATGAATTATGTTTTCTTCAGAATCCTCTCTAAAATGCTAATAATACAGTTAAAGGAACTGAAGCCAGCATGATACTTGAGAACCCAGTAGCTATTCTTGCAGGCAATTTTATAGTCACTTAATAATATGACAGAACTGCCTTTCTACTTTTCATTCCCATATTCTTAGATCATATTTCATTTTTATAGTTCAGATTATGTAACATAGAATTAAGATTATTCTATCCCATTCCTCCTCCTGTTCATTCATATATATATATATGGCAAAATATTAGTTAAATCTTTATGCATCTGCAAATTAAGGAAAAGGTTTGTTACAAATCTCAGCTGGTAGCTTTACACCGATTTACAAAAGGATAGAGAAAATCAGTTGGATAAAGCACAGTCCTGTGTCAATGCAGGGCACTATGTATTTCAGAAACTCACACTGCCCCATAAACTGTTTGGCCACCATACAGGCTTTGTTTACCTTGCATATATTTGGAAAAACAGCTAACCCATATCTTAAGTGAAAAGCAATTGAAGAGCTTGCCACAGGCCAGCAGGCTGCCTTCACATTCCCCAAGCAAACTTGCTGTCACATGGAGCTGAGCAGCTTCCTGGTTGCATGGGACATGTCTTCTCTGTCCCTCACACCCATCTCTGTCCCTCAGCTTTGTGACCTTCTTTACCCTTCACAAGGACTCATATGAGCTACTCCAGACCATTGGGCTCTAGAGCATATGTTCCTAGACACTGTGCTCTTCTGCCTTCTAAATACTTCTAGCAGCTCCTATAGCCAAGGAACAATCCACTATCTCTACTACATCTAGTTAGGAAATGGGACTTCAGATATGCAATGTAATCATAGCTCCAAAATCTCCTAGTAAAATCTACATTTACCGTTTATTCTAAACTTTTCTTGAGTTGGGCTAGGAAAAAAGACACTCCTATAAGGAAATAAGACAATTAAATCTTTCAAAAAGTTTTCACCACTCCCTAGTATCTTCCAGTGGCTGATACACTAAATTTGATGAATGTCAATTTTGACCCATTACAGATTTGCATGTGTGATTTTTCTGATAAGTTGTTCCAGATCAATCACTGAACAGAAATTTTTAAAAATTCAGACATTAAAACAACAGTGGTTCGTCACAAAAGCCTAAGGGTCAAAGCAGAAAGATTAGACCCAAAAGACACCAAGGGTGGCATTACATATTTGTGTAGAATAGTCAGTCTGAAAGGAACTTCTAATAATTATGTTAGTCTTCTTTTGGTTCTGTGATTGAGATACCATAAACTGGTTCAATACTTGTAAATCTGGATGGTAACCATGAATTGGAAGAAATGTTTTTTTTTTAAATTGAGCTGTTTGAAATAATATATCATAGGTAATCCTGATCCAGTAATATATTGATCTTCAGAACATTGGACATTCAGGCATTCATTTCAAGAAGAAATGTAGTCTTATTCAAGGGACACACAATTTCAATTAGATGGAAAGAACAAGTTCAGGCAATCTATTATAAAACATAGTAACTATGGTTAGTCATAATGTGTGACATATTTGAAAATTGATAGAATTTAAATGTTCTTATCACAATAAAATGTGTGTGATATAAAGCTTAAGTACTTGATTTAGCTACCCACAGTGTATACATGTATCAAGACATGATGTTATGGGTCATAAAAATGTACAACTTTTACTTGTCAATTAAAATTAATTTCTTTTAGCTACATTAGAATGGCTTCAGAACACAATTTTAAAATGACAAAATCTATCTATGTATCACCAGATAAATCTTTTAATCTCATTACAATGAACTTGTTTCATTTGAACAAACTCCTGATAAAAGTACAACTTTGTCTTCTATTTTAAGTTAGTATAACATTGCAAATTATCTACAGCAAGCAAACCATTTGTAATGAGAAAGATCAGGACCAAACAGTAAAATACCTTGGTCTTGCCTCTGTCCATCTACTCTGTGACCATGTGTGAATAACTTGTCCCTGGAGGTTATCTTTGTCATTCTCACATAATGAAGAGCTGAAAGGGATACATACTAGCTGTCTTCAATGTCTATTTATTTAGATGATGATGAGTTTCAAATGCTGTAGTTTATCCCAAGAGAGATGCTGATGTTCCTGGTTATGTTCTTTACAAAAGATAAATATTATTTAAAATGAGATTAACAGCATAATCTGGAGTCAGACTCCCTAGATTTGAGTCAGATCCAGCGCTTGTACAGATGAACTTGGACAGGGAGTTGAGCTTCTTTGTCCCTCAGCTTTAGTCTACAAGTGGAAGATGATGCTAATACCTACCCCGTGAAAGTGAGATGACGACTGCGTGAGGTAGAGGCACATACGAGGTTAAAATAGAGACTGGGTTGAAAACATGGCAACTTTTGTTCTCGTGGTTTGTTAGGAACACGTGAAGCCAGATAAACAGGCAGCAGAAACCATGTTCCTAGGTGATTTTCTTAAATGCAAATGACCCTCATGACCAAAGGAGTAACCATGTCCAAATTTGAAACAGTTTGCAAGTATCTCACATGTTGAGGCCGGTGTTTTATAAAGTCCTGCTGCCAGATGTTTTGATTTTTTCCTTAATAACATTCTAGAATGTTTTATGTTTGCCTCTTATAGAAGATGTACTAATAAAAATCAAGGAAAATTTATAAGCATCATAGTGACATGTATTAATTATGTGATAGAAATGATATATGGATTATAGAACATTACTCTTGCAGTCAGCTTAATCATGCTTCAAATAATTTTAAGGTAATTAATTGGTATGCTACTAATTTACTCTTATTGGAAAATAATATGATAACATCATAGATAAGCAAACTAGTAAATTAATTAAGAAAGAAAATAGAAATCTGGTGTAAATTTCTCTGTGAACTACTGAGCTCTACACAAAGATATCAAACATATTTTTAAGGATGAAAATGGAAGTTCTTCATAGTCGAGAAGAGTTTATCTGAAATAAAATGCTTAGTCACTCTTTTTGCTTCACCATCCCAAATGGAACATTTAGGAATTATACATGAATTATCCCATTCCATTTGATAAACAACTAGTAGGAATCTCTTATCTCTGAAATCAGTGGGACAATACCTGTCATATAAATAGACCCAGCACCAAGGTAACCCAAGTGCCTCCTAACTTCTAGATCCTTTCTCCTGTAAAACATTTCAAATACTACTACTGCTGCTGCTACTACTACTACTACTACAAAAAGTACAACTCAAGTGAGACCCAAGTTAAAGTGCTGGAGGTGAACGGGAAACTTCTTAGAAAAATCTCTAGATAGGGTGGCCACACTGGCTAGAGTGATCAGGCTTATAGATCTTCATTGCAACCCCAAGCTGAAGCTGTCTCTGAGAAAGATAGTAAGATTCTCACATTATAAAAGCTCTATGGTAGTTTGGATAAAATTTTCTATCTCAACTTTTTTAGAAATTTTGTTCCCAAACTGTAAAATAACCGTAAGATTTGCTCTAAGTAAAACTAGGCATAGTAAAATGAGAAGAGAGAAAAAAACTTGAAAATCATTAAAACACTGAACACTAAGCTAGGAAGTGTATGTTTATTTTGTTTTATCTCTGTTTTGCAGCCAGGAAAACTAGGTCACACAGAGAAAGGGGAAAATATTCACAGTTGGATACCTCTGACTTTAAAAGCTGCAATAAACTTTATATGCTGCCTTCCCTGTGTACTACACTGTATTTCTTTAATGACGTTAGATAGTTCATATCAGTTTCAAAAATATGTCATTTATGTATCAAAATTCTACTTACTTGTGCAGATTGCAGCAGAATTTAGCAGGGAATCACACTGGGTCACATGGGAGGGAGCTGCCTGGATCTGACATCCCCCGGAGGGCAGCCTTCTTTTGGAGGTTACCTGATTCTGCTTTGTCTTACTCAGGGCTGTGTCCTCAGTTCCCAGAGACTGCTTGGCTGAAAGCTCAAATTTAGTCATTGAATGAATAGATTATTCTCTTTCCAATTACGTTGCAGGTCTAAAAGGTGCCAAGTTTATCTGCTTTCAAGATCGCCAGTGGCATAGTGAGTGTTTTAACTGTGGGAAATGCTCCAGCTCCTTGGTGGGTGAAGGCTTCCTGACCCAGAACATGGAGATCTTCTGCCGGAAATGTGGCTCTGGGATGGACAACGACATCTAATTTCCCCGCCCGAAACCCACTTTGCCTTTGTTCTCACTAAACCCAGAACTCAGATACAGTAGCATGCTTGGCTTACCTCTTTAAAAATGTTAAAGTAGGGTTTATAGCAGAAAAGATTTTACATGCATTGTGAATGAACTGTATAATAAGGAGATAAAAAGCACAAATTAATATCTACTAAATCACACAGTCACCTCACCTTGCATTCAGCTGTTAGAAACATAGAAACATATCTCTTTATAAACAAGTGCATGACCTATACCTAGGAGTTGTGAATATTACTTCTGAAGGGTGGCATTTCTCAAAACTGTAGACTAAAACAAAAATTCAGATTGAGAGGTACGCATGAGGCCAGTTATATGTTATGTGATACATTGACTATGAATTTAGAAGAGATGACTATGTTATCACATTTACGAATTATAGCATTTTAAATTAATTCTTTTATTGTCCATATATCCTGGCTTTAGAAATGGAAAATAAGTCCACAATTTGGCCTCACACATTGCTTCCATGGTTAGTTGGTCCCCGTGTTCAGCTGGCGGATGTGAGAACTGTAAATGTTACTGCTCTCAGGCTTTCCTAGGTAGAAAGGGGAGCCTTTCTGCCTGTGCATCACCAAAGCAATGGTTTCAACACAGCTGGTCTTAAAAGCCCCCAGTGATTTTTCTAAATACTTATGGGTTCCATGAAGTAAAAGTCTATTCCTTCGAGCGAAGCTAACCATGAAAATGATTGTCCCCAGTGGCAAAACTTGAAAGTAAACAAAACATTAAATCATGACTCGTGCAAATGAATTTTAGAGAAGAGATTGAGTGTTGGAACATGACTTTCATTCAGAAACCTAAAGGCATAATAAAATATATGATTAGCTCCAAGTCTCACGGATTTTGCCTTCTAAAATTACAAAGATGATTAATTGAACAGATATAAACATGGGTTTTAAAGAAATCTAATAAAAAATGAAAAAGGATAATTCATTTTTGATAATTCAAAACCTGTGAACAAGCGCAGTAGAGAAACGTGGATCCCAGATGAGCCCCCCCACTGCTCCTCCGCTCCAGGGCCATGTACCTTTCCCACACTCAACCTTACCCCATGGCTCTGCTTTGCTGCATGATCAGAAGCTTCCCAGCTAACCCTAGATCTCCACTCCACAATTAAGTCAATGTTTATTAAGTCACAAAGGAAGAAAGCATTTGTGCAAGAGCTTTTTGGAAATGCTGTTACCATACGTGTATCTCTTAACCACCCTCACTTGTAGCAGATCTTGTGTAGGCTAGAGAGAGGTCAGAACAAACTCATCTAGACATACTTGTGTGCCTACTTTAGAATGCGGCAGCATTTTAATGACGCTAGGTAAAACAATGATAAGCTGGGCCTGATTACAGTGGTTGAAATAACATCACAGTTGATTCCATCAGAACTGTTACCGAAACAATTTTTGAATTACTTTTAAATGCAAGGATTCCAGAGATTTTAACAACTTGGAGATACTAACAAAACGTCAGGATACACAGGTTTTTTGAAAACTACAGTTGCAATTAACAATGCCAGCATACTTTGTCAAATTCACAATGTAAAATGCAGGCCAAACCATCAAAACTTTGCCTGTTTTATATGAAATTGCACAATAGAAAGAAATATCAATTGTTCTATTTTCTAGAAAACGATCATTTATTACATCTGTAGAATGCTAAACCACTCAATATCAGTATAGTTAGCACATGTAACATTTTCTCTGTTGACCAATTATAGATAACTATATAACATGTTTTTCTTAAACTGTTTGTAGTATTTAGGCATTTTCCTGGGTTAGGATGCATATAATCAGGCTTGCATTTTATCTTTACAATTAAAATTTACATACTCACTTCCTTTTATTATCTTTGATAAGTAAAGTTTAGTATGCATATTTCACATATAAATAGTTCTATGTTTAGAAAGTAGCTTAGTCACCAAACAGATATGTAAACATGCACTATGCTCAGATTAGACCTTAAACTGTTGAAATTCTGAGCTGGAGGGAGGGCAGGAGGGTGGATCCTGGTGCAGAAGTGGAAGTAGCATGTGCAGAGCTCCTTCCCTAGACTTACACAAAGCACCACTGTAGACACAGCACACATGTGCAAAACAGCTAAGAAAAAGCTTGTTACACTGACGTACATACAAAGATAACCATAAAACTCATACAGTTAATTTACTTGATGTATATAATAAAGAGAAGATCATATCCAAAAATAAAATGGGCTGCATCAGGCAGGAGAGGACCCCTTATGACTCAGGGTGACACCTGCACAGGCAAGGAAGTAGTTAGAAGCAAATTTTGAGAGTTAATAACAGCCAGATGGCTTAGAAGTAGCAGGAAAACCATGCCGAAGGACAAGAAGAAATGAGATTGCTAAAACAGAAAGAGTCAGAGGAAGGGAAAGTATTAACTTTTAAGAAAAAAGGTGTATAACAGGCCATAGAAAGTTACCACCTGATTTTAAATAAAGAAACAGAGTTATGACAATGTTTCAGAAAAATTATGCTAAGTCTGTGTGAGCAAGAACTGAAGCGGGCAGGTTTCCAAGGGTGAGGTTTCTAACTGCAGTAATGTGTTTGGTTCGAGGCTGCAAAAGTGAAAAGAGACAAAAGGCGAAAGATAACGCCCGCCTAGAGCTGTATTTGTTGATGTAGGTGATTACACAAGGCGACAAATCGAAATATTTCATGCTCCTATTGGTGATTAACACAGCAAAGAAAAAAGAAAAAAGTAAAAGCTTTGGCTTCTATGATAATGGGTAGAAAGCCCAAGGCTTTTTACTTTTCTAACTTGACAAGATCAAAAAAATGTTATTTATACTGAGACAAACTAACACTATTTTTAAGTGAAATATGATCATGCTACAAAAAAGGTTCAAAACTCAAATAGTCATCAAAACTTTAAAAAAAGAAACTTTCCTTTACAGTGCAGTAAACACTGACCAATCATTGTGAAAAATGCAAAGTGATCACAAAAATCAATTCAAAATTTAATTCCACAAGTGAAAATTTAGCCCCCAAATATGTGCAGTGTGCAGTAATAACTTTTTTTAATTTAAGGAGTTAAAATACTTTCTAACCTACTTGGCATGTTGATAATAGTTCATATGGTAAATAAGAAGACTATTTTATAGTATTAGTTGGATATATTTAAAGACCACATAAATTACCCTCTACATTTGTAGATAGATGTTTATTAATGCTGTAACAGCTTTTCCTCATTTTACAAGTAGTTGTTTTCAAAATTTTTGTATCCTAAATGAGTTTGTATTTCACATAGTATACATATATATATTATTTTTAAGATTTATTTTTTACATTAATGATGAAAAAAGCAAAATAAATGTGGAATGACTTCTGTAATGTTTCTCCTTCTATTACACAGGGCACATGCTTGCTGTTATCTTTTTGACCCATCCTTTTACAACATCAAAATTAACTACATTTAAATATCATCTCAGAGAATTAGTAATGAAATAACATACTTGAATTCTGGCCAAAAGAAAATATGTTTCTTGTTAAACTATAAGAACAATGTCTGTGTTCTTTCTTCTGGTGATCGAATTCATTAACATTCTAAACTAAAAGTTACTTTATTTTTAATTATTTCTTTAACTCTGAAAACATTCTATCAGAAATAGCTCACTTCACTTAGATTTTTCTAACTCACTCAAATAGGGTTTTATTAATTTCTCCTGTGTTGGAGGAGTTATTAAAACTATCGGTGTTTCAAACTCTTATTTAGTCTATCTAAAGCAAAATTTGTGTCTGTAGCACAAACTGTCATGAATCTTTGTATTAAGCTACACTATAAGCATCACTTAGTTTCTCTCCAGACATACTTTAAATGTCCCTCCCAAAAAATATTTGAAGAAACACCTCTCACAGATATTTGTACTTTTTAAAATCTTTGTTTTGAAAGGTAATGAAATTCTGATGAGTACTTAAAAGGTAAATCTTATATCTTGGAATAGAATGTCTTCAATCAAAGAGTTAGAATTCTGCTAGAAATTATGGTTGTCAGGGTGTTAACCATTTTCCTGAACCTCTTCCTCTATAAGCATTAAATCTTTAAACATTATTCTTCCAGAAACACTCTAAGGAACACTGTTTAATGCTATCAGGCAGAGTCAAAGCAGTAGTGCACTTGAAACCCCAGCTTGCTGGGGTGCTGAGGCAGCAGATTTGCTTGAGAAATTTAAAACCACAAGCCAGGGAAACACAGTGAGACTCTGTGTGTGTGTGTGTGTGTGTGTGTGTGTGTGTGTGTGTTTATGCGTGCATGTGTTTTAAAGCAATGTTTACAAAGGCTAAGATTCTCTTACACAGAGAGATAAAGTATCAGACTTGGGAAAATATGTCACAAAGATAGAGGTGACTTCAAACTTCTTAGAAGTTACTTAGTATGTATTTTCTCCATCAGCATAACCAAGAGTTACCAAGAAAGATACTAAGAATCTTCATTTGAGCTATCCAACTCAAAACTAAGAAATGAGTCCTTCCCTCAGTCATCTACGTGGCTTCTTAGAAGATCCTATAAATGCATCACAAAGAATGAGAAAAATCCTTCACCAGAATTATAACCATTCTAAATTTTCATGGATATCCTGTTAAATACGGAGGTTGGAGAGTTATTTCTAAAATTGGAAATCAAAAGAGAAAAAAATAAACAGATTCATGCTCAAAAGTTTGAGTCTATAAAAGAAATAACAAAGGTTTGTGTATTTGTAATGAGTTGGATATATCTGTGGTTGAGAAAGGGAACAGCTCACTTTGATAGAATTATGACCCATTCACAGAGGAGCAAAGAGTCTTTTGGTCAAATATTTTCCCATGAATGGTAATAAATTTATGGAGTTGTTGTCCATAAAGGGTTCTCTGAGTGAGAACCATTAATGAGCTCAACAGACATTCATTCAATGACTCAAACAGTGACATTAAATGCTATTCCCACCGCACAAAACCAAAGTCAAACTGTGCTTATCGAAGTCGACACCCTGAGTCCTCAAGGCTCATTCTTATGTGACAGCCTATTTCCTGGCTGCCCCGCTAGCATCAATGATGGGGCTGTTTACTAACAGTTTCAACTCAAGTTCTTAAACAGAGAGAAAAGAGGAGTATAGACAGAAAGCAAAATGGAGAAAAAAGTAGTTTTTTTTAAAATGGCATTACTGAAAAAAAAAATCAAAAATTCCTTCCCTTAGTGAAAATTAATACCAGATGTCACCTATGAATTGCACCAAAGTCAATTATCTCTACTTATTCAATTTTTTATACCGATACAAAGTATTTGCTATTGTAGGCCTCTCTTTTTTCCTTCAAAATATTTCAGCTAATGATGTCATTGCACTAGTCTTTCCTCTTTCTCCTAAATCTCTGCCTCACTGGTGTGTCATTCTCCATCAATTCCTCAATATTGCTAAGCTTCTTGCTATATGTTTCCTCTATTATTGCACTCACCTAATTCTTTCTGTCTCCTCTATATAATTGAGTACCAAATCTATGTCTCTAACCTTGTATTCTGAGTTTCGGCTGCATGTTTTTTTTGTTGTTGTTGTTACTTGTTTTTATATCTGCAACTCAACAACTTATTGCCCTTCTCATGAATTCCACATATGTTTCTACATTTAGGATTTTAGTTAATATGTTATCCAAATAGAGCTTTTAGAATTCAAGTCTTTGGTAAATGAAAATTAGCCATCAGGGGAATGCAGTTTACAATGAGATAGCATCTCACATGCACTAAAATAACTACACAAATCAGACAGGCAGTAATGAGTGTTGTTGAGAAAAAGGAGAAACAGGAACCTTCATATATTGTCATCAAAATTGTAAAATTGTGCAGTCACTTTGGAGAACTGTTTGGCAATTTCTCAAAAAGCCTAGCATAAAACCCCGTAAAACTCAGCAATTCTATCCCTAGATACCTACTCAAGAGAAATAAAACTGTAGATCTAGACAAATATTCATAGCAGCATTACTCATAATAGTGAAACACTAGAGAAAGTATTGAATTGATGAATGAAAGGATAAACAAATGAGGTATAGCAATACAGTGGAATGTTGTTCACCAAAACAAGGTACTTATCAGTGTTACAACATGAATGAACCTTAAAACTATTATAAAGTGAAGCAACCTAGTTAAAAGGCCACATGTGTACAAGTCCATGCATGTGAAGTGTCTAGAGAAAATTTATAGAAACAAAGATTATGGTTTTCTGGAGCTGGGGAGGAATGGATGTGGAGTATGCTTATTGGAAGACATGAAAATATTCTAAAACTGATTTATGGTAATAGTACACTAGTTGATAAAATTACTAGAGCTGGAGTAGAGAAAAAGAAAGGAGAAGTAAGAATAATAAAGATATGTTGGTATACTTATCAAGTCCCCAGGATACATATAATCAGTAGGCATTGCAAGTATGTACTAATAAAAATAAATTTTTAAAGAAATAAAGTTAAACTTTCTTGGTTTTAAAAAATAACTTATGTGATATGTAAACTATATTTCAACAAAGCTTCTTTTTAAAAAAGCTGTTTTGATCTTCCCTCTCCCCAATCTCATATATCTAAGCCCTGTAAGAAAGCTTCAATGCTTTTTTCTCTTGCAAACCTTTTTTGCTTTCCCAAAATACCATTCACTTTTTCCATGCTCCTTCTGCCCTTGCAGTTTCCTTTGCCTAACAGTCTTCTCTCACTTGGCTGTAAAATTTTAATCAACCTTTTAAGTCCAAATCAAAGTTACCTCCTCTGTGAAACCTTTAATAGTATCTCTCAGCAAAATTTCATCATTTTCTTCAACTTCTTTGGTAATTCCGTGAGAAGTTTAAAAACTTGGTTTATATTACAAGTAATATAATTAAAATATGATCTCTGAACTGAGCATGGTGGTGCATGCCTGTAGTCTCAGCACTCAGGAATCTGAGACAGGAGAATCCTTGCAAGTTAGAGATCAGCCTAGACTACAAAGTGAGTTCAAGGCCAACCTGAACTGCATAGTGAGATCCTGTCTAAAAAAGATGAAAGAAAGAAAAAAGAAAGAGAAAGAAAGAAAGAAGAAAGAAAGAAAGAAAGAAAGAAAGAAAGAAAGAAAGAAAGAAAGAAAGAAGAAAGAAAGAAAAGAAAGAAGAAAGTAAAGAAAGAAAGGAAAGAAAGAAGAAAAGAAAGAAAGAACATGATCTTTAAAGCCAGAAAAATTGAATTCAGTTCTCAGCTCTGCCATCTGTTTGTTATGTGACACTTGATAAAGTGGCTCCACTCTTTGATCCTCAGTTTCCCAAATTTTAAGTGGGGAACTTTTTTCCTAAAGCACACAATGAAATCAGAATTTATGGGTATTTTCTTAACCTGTTAAAATATACATACTTCAGTTCTAATACCAACATCTTACTAAGTGTGGAAACAAAAAGTTCCACGATACTCATTTAAGAAGGTAAGTCACCCAATACCTTCACAAGAATTCGCTACTAAGCTAACAGTATGAAATGAGACAATCAAACATATAGAATAGAAAATAATGAGCAAAACTATGTTGATATACAGATGACACAATAATACTGCCATAATGAGGTTCTTTGAGAAAGAACTATGAAACTAAGTAAAAAAATAGTAATAATCCAGTTATCAAGATGGGCAATTAAAAAGTAATCAATAGTCTTCGCATACGTAAATAATGCTCAGTTGCAAGATAGAATTATGGAATCTCATTTATCTATGAAGTACGTAAGAATAAATTTGAATAAATAGGAAAGATTATAGGAAGTATAAAACATAAGTAGAAATGAACAAGAGAATATAATCTTTCTTTTTCAGTATATGTTTTTGATACATAACATATACATTTGATTTGAGGAATTAGTAGCCATATATATAATGTGAACCTCGAAAACCTGTTGTGACTATGAAATGGAATATATGTAAACTGCTTCACTTCTGCTGACACATATTCAGTTTATTAAAAGTTAGTAAATATCTCCTTTGCCCTTCTTCCCCAGTCCATCTCTCGACTGTGTGTTTATTCGTCTTTTAAAAACCCAGTGCTTCTCTGATCAGATCATTTATATTGTATGCATATACTGAAATATCATACTACACACAAGTATGCATAGTCATTATGTGTTGATTAAAAGTTTAAAAAACAAAATATTAAAACCACCTCCAGTGTTTGGAGAAATGTCTGACACTTGGTTGACACTCAATTACTGACAGAAATCCTGGTTGTGAAAGCATAATTATTAAAATAATAGGCTTCCTATTATTCCTATTCCTATTCCTATCCCTATCCCTATCCCTATTCCTATGGTCAGTAACTATGGTCAACCATATAAATCTCTTTTGCTATTCAATCATGTTCTATAGAGTTGCCCAAGTGAGAAGCAGAACATAAATCAACACCTACAATTTCAAGTGTCTAATGTTCTATTTTGACACCATTGTTTCCTCTGGCCACATAAAGCTCTAAGTGATGCATTTCTCAAACAGCATTCACAAGGACATCATAAGACAATTTTCTGCTGCTCTAGAGAATAACAGCCTTGGAGCTTCCTCCATGACTCTCAAAATAAACTTTGCATACAAAGGTTTTATGTTAATCCAGAACATCCCAAATATATCTGCCAAATTTGAAATCAAGTCCAAAGTTTGTATCACATCCTTGCAGACTAGATAAGAGCTCATAATTGTATTCATTTTACTTAACTGCACAAGTTATTTCTTTATTTCCCTCAGAAGTGCGGACAGTGTAACTTTAACCTCCTACTGAGTCTGTCTAGTTCTGGACATCTTAAACTCTCCTAGTGGCCTGGGACAGCATTCAGGGGTTGGCAGTATTTCCCGGGCACAATATCCTTTGTGCTTCTCCCTATTAAGCTTCCCCTTTTCTTGACACTTTTACCTCTTGAGTTTCAGAGTTGGCCCCAATGTACATTAATTTCTCTGAATAAATCCAGAGTATTCATATAATTGGCTCAAATATTATTCCAGAAAATAAACATGTAGTTACTTTTTTAAGTCTGTTTTGGCTTAACCAACACACTTGTGCTGCCTGATGCCTCTAGATTAAGTGTGGCCTCTAAGGATGAGAAATATAAGTCTACAGTTGGCAAATGTTCAGGGATAGATCTTGAGATTACAAGAATAAAATGCTGCAGGTATTGAAATGTACTGTTAGATTGGTATATAAAATCTCTGTTTATCTCTCATAAGAATCATGTGCCTAGTTTTCAGCACCAATTCTTTGCTACTTTATGAGAAAGAAGTATCACAACTATTTTGATTTCCCCTCAAAAAAATAAATAAAAGTTAAGGACCTTTACTTTGTGTTTCTTATCAAAACTTCCCAATTATCTTATTTGTGAATAATTGCCGTCTTAAAGTAGCATCCCCTCCCCTTTAAATAATCTGATACACCCACAGGCAGGTAGTATAGGTGACTTTCCCTTGGTTTTCTTCCTCTAGTAAGCGTTACCAGGGTTAAGCACTCACCATGTCCTCATTAACATGAAATGTGCCAGACTTTATGTTCTACAACAACCTAATAAAGCAGTGTGTTTCATTACTCTTTTTGCAATACTCAGGAAGTAGGGGTATAAAAAGAACAATTGGCTCGTCACTGCAGCTCCACGGGCCTGACTCCAGTCTGAGCTGCCCACAGTGCTAACAACACCCTGACGGCTGCTCCCTGAAGAAAGCCTTGGTCACACTCTCCCCTTTCCCGTGTGCCCACCCTCCCACTGGTGAAGTCTTGTTCCACTTGTTGGATGTCTCACGACTTCCATGATCAAGGCTTTTACTACCCCACACCTAGACTCTAAATTGTCAGCATTGAAATATTCTTTTTATGTCTCCATAGCCAATCCTTTCATCTATCCTACACACTTCATCCACCAGGTAAGTATCTGTTCATTGCCATCTGGTCATGGCTCCATCTTGTTCTGCAGTCTTCCTTGGTTCACCATGAGGACCCTCCCAAATATGGCACCACTCGCCTTCCTGGTCCTCTCTCTCAGTATTTATCCCTCGAGAGACCTTACATCCTTGAGCATGGAGTCTTGTCTGCTCTTTTCACCATGGGACATATATCACCTACCACAAACTTTGCCCAGAGTAGGTAATGTTACTCTTTTTCTCCTCAGATAAATAAATGCTGGGGTTTTTTTCTTCAATTTTGTTCCTGTGTTCAGTACGTTGCTCTACCCGCAGAGTTCTCTCTACCTCCACTTGTGCAATTTAATTTCTATTAAAATTTAGCCATCATTAAAATTATAGCTCAGGAGTCAGTCTATCTAGATGAAAATAGCTTTGTCCTCCTTTGTACTTCATTTTTGAAAACTCTGGTCTCACACTCACTGTATGTAGTTTGAATAGCGTTAACGCTCCCTCACTGGTGTTTGAGATCATTGACTCAAAACCAGAGCAGAGGCTTATTCAGCTTTGTTGGCCCCAAAGTGCTGAGGCCTACACACATGCCAGTTCTTCTCGAAACTTGAATTAAGTCACAGGAAGGTATCTCCTGAACTTCTTCATTGTGATGGCAAGTATTAATGTAAACAACAGTAAAAAAAAAATTCTTGAACTAGGTTTTAAGTGTTTTGCACTAATCAAGTCATCACAGTAGGCCTACAGGGTACGTACTATCATTGTCTTACAGGAAACTGAGGCACAGAGAGATAACATTTTCTTCAGTAAAGAGCCAGGATTCTAAGTGGGTTTGGCTACAAAGACCATCAGTTAACATTGGACATTACTACTCCCATAATGGAGAATAACATTTTTAAAGAGCCAAATATAAACACATTTATTTATATCACAGGTCACTAAGTTTAAACACTATAAATTGAGTATGGATTTATGTTTTGTGAGTGTTCACAAATTTTTAGCATCATTAAGAGACATAATGAGGGCATAATGATTGTTTTTTAATGGGACACATGGAAAACCCGCTGATTGGCGCGGTGTTTCACCGACACAGCTTGTTCCTGGAGGCGTCCACTAGATGGCAGGATTTTGTTGCCGTCCGCGCACTGTTCCTAGCTGAGTCCAGGCTCTTTTCTAAACTCCAGGAGTAATGCAAATAAATTGCTTTGCCTCTACCCTTAGAAATGTTGGCCTTTTCACAAATAGCATTTTAAAACAAACCACTATTTTAAGCTGGGAAAGTAAAATGAGAAGTTTTCACAGTAATAAATGCTAGGTATGGGCAGTTAATCATGTTTGTGCTGCTCTGCTTTAGCCGGCTAGGAACAGATGCACAAACCCACCAGGAAAAAGGCTGAGAAAGCCACATGGAATGAGTCATCCAGATGCCAAGTTAGAGATAAGCTAAAAGCTTCCAGTAGGACAGTCCGTGACTTAAGTCACTGTCTTTATCCCTCTCAGTACATTACACTCAATCTGAGGGTCCAGTTCGCTGAATCTACAGCTTGAACATTGGCTGCTTTTGATTTTGTTTCAGCTTGTTTGTTGGTTGGTTGGTTGGTTGGTTTGTGCAAGATTAGTTTTGATTTTGTGTTTTGCAGTGCCAGTGATTGAAATGAGGACCACACACACACTAGACAAGTGCTCTGCCACTGAGCTCTGTTCTTTAGCCCTGGACATTGGTAATTTTTCAAGTTGCCTTGTTTGTAAAATAAGAGGAGCTGACTAAGAAATTCCTGTCTTGTTCCATGACTCTTGACATCCTAGGATTGATGCCTAACAGTATATCTGTCACTATTAGCCCCATAAATACACAGCTAATTCTATTCTAGATACTTAATCGACCTTAATTTCATTAATTAACACTATGAAAGACAGAGAAACAAACACAGAACTTGCCATATTCAAACAGTAAGAGAGAAAAGCGAGTTTGACATTCAGACTACACAACACTATACCATAATGCCCTCATAAATAATTGGTTAATTAATGAGCTATATCTCTTTTATCTATCTACATGCAAAATTACATGTGCTAACAGTATGGTCCCTACATTGTTATGTAAGCCACAGGTCCTTACCTGGTTGGAAATTGGTCAGCCATGTCTAGGAACACATGTATTGCAGAGATCAACTCTAAAAAAAATAAGTGCATTAGGAGTGGGCATTGGCATTGAGGAATTAACATGTATTTCTAGAAAATAATATGAAGCAAAGTTTAAAGAGGAAGACTATAAAGGGCCACAGTGCTGCATCGAAGATTACCCCGTCTTCCTTAACACTTTTTCCAAACTTTAAACTATGTTTTATTCTTGTCAAATCATTATAATCTCAGTAACCAGTTCCTTTCAGAAAAAAATAACTTGTTCACTAAATATCAGTACATATACTGCTAAAATCTGGTGATTTATCCAAGCATAGATATCTACTCTGTGACAAAGACTGTGAGTTGAGTTTTGATTTTCTTAAGGTGTGGAAACTTCAGTTGCAAGTGAACAATGCAGCAGAAAGAGTCTGGCAGAAATTATCCAGAGAACAGGTCTTTGAACTAAGTCTTTCTTCTCTGAAGATGACGGGCTTAAATGGAGGCTGTCTCACTAGAAAGAATCTGCTTGTGTGCCGTTACTTGTCCCATGTGGAAGTGTTTTGTGTCTGTTACGTACAACGTTGAGATTCCCCAAAGGCCGTCAGGCCTAACTTTAGTGTTAGAATGGGACTTGGCAGCTGGTTACAGCTCTGGTCCCTGAAGCACGCTTTCAGCAGGAGAAACCCAACTCACAAGTGAGAGTAGACAATGTGCAAGTGATGTTTTCATCATCTGAAAACTGTCTGAAAGTTATGTACTCATATAATCCAGTGCAGTGAATGCTCTCTTAACATTATGCAGTTCTACAGTGTGCATCTGATAGTTTTTGACTTAAAGATGGATCAAAAAATTGCCATATAGCCCCACATACATGTGTTCATTTTGATTTTTATTACTTTTAAATCAATTTATTAAAATATATATATATGGTTAAAAATATAATGTATTTTAGTACGTTTACATTATGGCTTTTTTTTTTTTTTTTTTTGGTTTTTGGTTTTTGTGAGGCAGTGTGTTGCTGTGTAGTGCAAGTTGGCCTTGAACTCACTGTGCAGCCCATACTGGCCTTGAACTTGCAATGGTTCTCCTGCCTCAGCCTCCTGAGTGCCAAGATTAATCTGTCATTCTTTCAGCAAAGTGTGAATGTCCCTCATAATGATGTAAGCATCTATGCATTCCCAGGCATTCCATAGACAGATGATCAATTTATAAACCAGTTCTCAACTCTTTGCCTACTCATTCTCTGGAGGTGTGGTTATTACTTACAGTTCATCTCAGCATCCATGCCTGCTTTGCTAAAATTCTCACTATAATTCCTTAAGCAGATAGGAAGAGGAATCAAAATTCAGATGAGTATTGAACAAACCTGGATTCAACTTTTGGTTCCATCCCCTACTAAATATGAGGCCTTGGTAAAAATTTTCACCTCACTTGGCTTTATTTTCTTTACCTAAAAGTGGGTATGCTGGTGATATAATTTTCTTCAGTTTTATTACAAGAAATTAATAAGCCACTTATGGTGCCTAGTATGTCAACACTTAATGTCTGTGAGTCCTTTGTGATTGAAAGTAATTAGAAAAATTAATACAAGCCCTAAATATAAACTACTTGATCTATCATTCTCTTTCTTTATTTCCTTTCTACATAAAACATACAAACATATATCAGGTCCTGACCTAGATTCCCAATCTCCCAAATGAGTGTACAGTGGAGGTTTAAATAAGATGAGGCAAGTGGTATAATTTTAGGGCTCCAGGAGGGTCAAAACCCTTTAGTTGAGCTCGAGACTCCGAGGGCTAAGACAAAGACTTCTCTGGATTGCCCATTTTTATTGGGTCCAACAACAAAGGGTGGCAAAACTGAGGAAAGCACAGGCAATGAGCAGGACCTTGGGAGTCACTTCAAGGATGTCTCCAAGTAATGAATCAAGTCAACTCAGTAGCGCTGTCTTATCAAAAAGACATGGTATGAGTGAGACTGCAGGAATAATTCCTGCAGCTGCAGTCTCTCTCTACTAATTGATGTTTGAGCTAAGTGTCCACAGCTATGGCCTTTATCTTGCCTTTGAGGTATCTCTGGCCTCACAGACCACTACAGGCCTCAGCCAGGACCAGTGATTCATAGAGGTTCACTTACTATAAATCAGCTCCCGTCACCAGGCAAGGGGCCAAAGCCTACGACAGACTCACAGATAAACATAGAAAGCCAATTAGTTAATTTTAAATCCTACTCAGAGACACTCCATACCAGCAGTCAGAACAGATAGACACTTTCCAAAAGAGTTAATGTCAAAGAAATAAAATGAGAATGAGAAATATAATTCAATTTGACAAGAGGCCATAATTGTATTCATTTCTCATATTTCTTTTAACCTTCTGTGTCACAGCACAACTTCCAGAATTATTTAGTCCATTCTCCACATTCTGAATTTTTAACCTTATGGTATCATCTGACTCATAAGCTAGTTTATCAAGCATTAAATAAATTGTTAAATAAATGATTACCTAGAGAATTACAAAGGGCTGATCAAAAGAACGCATATACTTGGGAACACATATCCCATTGGAATTTAGAATCTAAAATGGAAGCACATAGAGTGGAAATTTAAAGCAGTAAATAGTGAAAGGTCCCCTTTCTGTTCTTTTGTCACTTTTTTCCTCCATAGGTGGCCACCTTGTGAAGGGTTTTATGTTTTTCAGTTTACTTTGTTTTATCATGCTAAGGATTGGACCTAGGACCTTGCACATATTAGGCAATGTTCCACCACTGAGCTACATCTTCAGCCCCACATTGCATGTTTCTCCTGTATCTTTCCAGTGTTCCCTTATTAATTTTCAATAAAAATTTTACTTTAGTCACAATTTTACCTATAAAGTAGCATATTAAACATGTTATTCAGTACACTAATGTTTTAGTATTAATCCTATTTTGAGATAATTGCAGACTTATGTTCAGTTGTATAAAATACACACAGATCCTATTTCCAAATGGCGACATCTTGAAAAACTGCAACACAGTATCTTAGGCAGAGGGCTGACAATGATGCAGAGCAGACTCACAGCAGTTGTGCTGCTATCAGATTTCTTCATATGGTCCATTCTAAAGCCACACATCCTTCCTAACCACTCCCACTCCCCCTTTAGCACCTGGCAACCAAAAAACAATCTATTTTCTATTTTTACGTTTAGGACTTAAGGAGGTTATGTAAATAAAATCATGTACTATGTAATCCTTTTAAACTCTCTTTGTTTAATCTCAACATGGCTCTGAAGATTGCTGCAGGTTGCTGTGTCCATCAGTAGCTTCATGCCTTTCATTGCTGAGTAATATTCCACGGTGTTAATGCATCACCACTTAAGTTTCCATTTCTTGGTTTGTTTCTAAACATTGCTTATTATGAAGTAACCCACTACAATCATTCCTACCCAAGTTTCGGTGAGATAATGATATGCTCAGGGATCCAGAACATACATGTGTACAGTCTTACAGGAAACTATAAAACTGCTTTCCACAGGCATTTTACCATGGTAAATCACCATTAGCAATGTGCGAGTGGCCCTTTGGTGACTACGTGGCATCCTCTTCAGTCGGCAGTGTGTCTTGCAGGGTCTTTCAGGAAACAGATCTCTAAAGTGTGACTAAGTCCATTTACCCCCAGAGAAGAGGGAAGCCCAGCTCCCATTAGGCCACACGTTCTCTCACACAGTACTAATGCCATAGGTGTCACGGCAGAAAGCCAATCCCCTGCGTAACCCTTGCTCATGGCAGCGGGACCAGGCCCTGCTTCTTCTGCAGTGTTCGGCTGAAGTACTGTTTTTTCTTCTAAAAATGTTCTGTCATGCTGCTCTGCCCAATTCCTTTTTTATTCATTTGTTTGTTTGTTTGTTTACTAGAGATAGCAAGCTTTTTGTCTGCATTGATTGATGTTTGGGGGTTGTCAAGTTTTTCAGCAAGTTTGGGATATATGACAGAGAAAGAAGCTACCATGAAAGCTGGCATGGCCGCGCACGCCAGTAGTCCACCACTTTGGAGGCTGAAGCAGGAAGATTGCATGAGCCTGAGGCCAACCTGGGCTGCAAAGTGAGTGAGTTCAAAGTCAGTTTGAACTGCAGAGTAAAACTCTGGCTCAAAAACATTAAAAAAAAATGAACTTTGAGTTTCTTACACCCTCATTCCTAGCTGGTATAGTATGTTCTTTTGAAGTTGTATCTTTTGCTTTCTGTCTTTTGTTATTTTACATATATAATATGCAGAATTTTTATTAATATTTAAGGAGAAGAATAAGAAAAACATGTCCATTCTACCCATCTGGAAGTTATGCCTTGTCTTTCTATTTAAATATCAAGAGCTACCTTTGCAATTCACAGAGACTTTCTCATTTTTACAGTTAGATAGCACTTCACTGCAGGTATATACCATAATTCACTTAGCCAGGCCACTATTTCTGGGCATTTGAATATTCATCTACAGTTATTAACAATTCTAAAAATAATCTCGTGTTTAACTAGGTGAAAGATAGATAGATAGATAGATAGATAGATATTTTTGTATAATAAAGGGTATCTGTGGGACAAGTTCCTCCAAAATCTGTGCATTTTTAGTGTTGTTAACTATTGCTGAACTACACGCAATAAGAATGGTACCAGTTTGTACTTCAACAAGTATGAGAGTATTTTCAGACACATTTTTTTGCTATCAGTAATTTGTTAACAGTAACTTTTCCAAACCTGTAAGTGGAACAGTGTACCTGAAGTTACTCTAATTTCATTTTCTTCACTTTTAGAAGACTCTAGAACCAGTATATATTTTCCAAATGCATTTGTTTTTCTTTTCTGTGCATTTATTGCTCACATCCTCTGAACAATATTCTATTATATCCAATTGAGTTATCATTTGCAGAACTGATTTATAAATTAGAGGCAAAGTGTTAGATACATCAAAATCCATCCGTTTAAAGCATGTACTTATACATGTTCTGACAAATGTGTTCATTCACATTACCAGAGCACAATCAACAAATAGGAGATTTCTATCACCCAGGAAGTTCTCTAGGGTCTACCTGTCATCAATTGCCTGTCCTCAAACATTCTCAAATACAGTTTACCTAACAAAAAGTTGGCTTAATTAAGAATAACTAAGCAAGATACTGTTTTATTCATAGTCTAACTGCTCTTTACCTTTATGTTCGATTTGTAAATAAGATGGAAGTGTGGCTACCTTTTCATGCTGGAATACAAGCATTTGGAAGACAGGAAACAGCTTCCATATGTCTTACATTGAATCTAGTATTTTGAAACATTTCATCAACAATCATTATCATCAATCAGTATTTACTTCTAACTTGAAACTAATGGTCATAATTGGAAACAAAAATGTATTAATTGACTTACAGTTTGTAATATTAAAACTGTAAACTTCTTACATGATGCTTTATTCCTGATTTTTAGTAAATGCTCATATTCTTCTAAAGAAGAATTACAGCAATCATACCCTTCTCAACAAAATGACATGGAGCAGCGCACCCTCAAACTGAAGCTCTTCTGCAGGGCTGATGTGAACGCTGACCTTTAGCCAGCTCTATGGGGCAGCACAGGGCGATCACTTTAGGTGCACAGCTTTCAATTGCTGCAGTTTGACTGATTTTGGAAGTTTTGTCTCTCTGTGTGGGAAGATGAATCTGTAACATCTAGTGATAGATAGTGGTGATCTGAATTCATTTTCTATTGACTGTAAGTAGCACAGAGATATTTAACCTTTTGTATCAGCCATTCTAGAATACAAATTTGAGCCATATATGGGGAAAAATGTGAACTATGTTTCCAACACCAGCAATATTTCAGATAGACTGGATGAAGCCATTGATAAAGCAAATAACATTTCTCTAAAATTAAAAACAAACACTCTTTTTTCCACTAGAAGTATCTGTCATTAACACTAGGTGCTGATTAATGTGCTATTAATAATAAAACCAGTGTGGTTTACTATTTAAAATATCTTGTATATCAAGTAAACATCTCTCTAATGCATACCTAAGACTATTTTTTAGAAATATCAGAGAACAAAATATAGTTTAAGGCAAAGGTGGCAAAGCTGTGGTGCATGAGGCACAGTGGGCTGTTTGCATCACGGAAAGCTCTGGAAGGTTCGCCATCACTGACCTAGAAAATACCTCTCGAGGTCACAAGATGCTTTACTTGAACTAATCACAAAACTAAGAAAAGCTCTAAAAAGTCAGTGCATGGATACTTTAACCCTATTCAGCTCCTTTCACCCAGTAGACTCTTTCAATGCAAACAATGCAACCTGCTATCTCCAAGTCCAAGAATAGATCTAATTAAAAAGGCAGCCCATGTATGTTCTCTATCCTCAAATCTAAAAGAATTATCCTGTAGATGGTAGTAAACTTTATACTATAGTAATGAAAAGAGACAAATCATAGTAGATTGTTTGAGGAATTGTACATTGATTGCCACAAAGTTACCACTTCTCAAAATCATGAAGTTTTAGAATTGATTTTTGCATTTATTCAGTAAGCTCAAATTCCATGCTATGAGTCTATATTTATTTTTTGAAGTCACTTAGAGGTTATTACAACCAAGTCACATGACGTATGTAAGAAACAAAGCTGGCAAATGTACAATGTGAAAGCTAAGGTGGCAATTTAGAATCAAAAATAATTACAGCGAAATATTATAGCCTGATAATATTGCTTTCATAATTTTATTACTTTTAATAAAAGTAAAATCTGTAAGTTCACACTGATATAAATACATACTACTATGTACACACAAATTGGTGGAGAAGACAAAGTTCCTTGCAGTGGAATATTATTAATAATTTGCAGCAGGAAAGAGAAAATAATGATTTTGCATTATCATAGTAATATCTGATTCAAGCAAGGGGCCATCAGTGAATATCCCATTAGTTATTAATTACAAGGAGAAAACTGTAACTTTGTAGAGGAGAAATATAGTAGATGCTATGTTCATCGAGTTGTGAAAGTTAGCATCTTCAGAAATGGAGCTCACCTGGCAAGAGCACCAAAGTGACGCAGTCATTCGCCACTAGTATTCTTCATAAAAAATGCACCATCTAATTCTTAATCTTGAGTTAAGGTCAAACAAACCCAAGCCATGAGACATTTTACAAATAACAAGGTCATGAATAATAAAGACAGTTTAAGATGAAAGAAACATCATCACTAAGTGCAATACATCACCCTGGAATGGAGTTTAGAATGGGAAAAAATAACAGAATACAGATGTAGCAACCGATAAAATTTGAATACAGACATAGATTAGATAGTAACATATCACAATTAAACCTCCTGATTTTACAATAAATTTTCATCTATACAAGGGAACATTCTGGTTCCTAGGAAATAAAATCTGACATCTTTAGCAAGGAGCATTCTTTTTTTTTTTTTTTTTTTTGTACCAGGCATTGAACTCACAACCTCATGTTTGCCAAGCAGGCAGTTACACCACTGAGCTAAACCCCCAACCCCCCAAATCTAACATCTTTAGGACAAACATCATGCTTGATATTTACTTTCAAGTGTTTCATAAAAAATACAAATATTTAGAATACTGAGAAAATAACAGGGTAAATGGGACAAAATGCAACCAATCAGTATGTTTGTGTAAAGGGATATATATAACAAATTCTGCGCATTCTTCCTACCTTTGTTTAAGTTTGAAGTAATACAAAAACAACAAGAAATAGTGAAGGCAATAGAAATGATATTTTCTTAGAAGATAAAAGCACATTTTTTAAAATACTGCTTTTTCAGTTTTTTTTATTGTACATGTTTACAGTGCATAATGATTACATTTCACATAGGGATTTGGTACATAAAAATAATATATTTAATTCTTTTTTCATCCCCTTCCCTTCTTTCCCTCTTCACTTCTTTCATCTCTTAGTCTCCTTCCTTTGTGCAAAAGATCTGTTTCTTAATGTCTTTTATTTTGATCATTATTTGTATTTTGGGTTTCTTACTAAGAGAAGCCATATTGTATTTAAGCTTGTGTTCACATTTATTTCACTTAACATTACAGTCTCAAGGTTCACCCATTTTCCTACAAATGACTCAAGTTTGCATTTTTTATGGCAAAATAGTACTCCACTGTGCATAAATACACATGTCCTTGAACCATCCATCTTGATGGACATATAAGCCACTTGCATTCAGCTATTATGAATTCTGCTGCTATAAATAATGGTATATATCTGGAGCCATGAAAATGTAGCAGGAATCATACAAATCTGGGCTAGATGACCCTTGGTAAGAATGGTGCTTGAGATTATGTGACTCTGGGCTAAAAGCAGCTAGGCACAGTCTGATTCATTCTCATGGCAGGGAGAAGCTCCATCATCGGGGCCGCTACGTGCCATGTCATGACATTCAGTTTACATCTTGGGCCCATTCAGGTCCTTATTTGTATGGTTTGTTAAACACAGCTATTTTTATTTGGTAAATGTTTATCTTCCTTGATGATATTAAATTATTCTTTTCCCAGTAGTCACAGTAACTACCTCTTGTAATTATATTTGTAGATATTTAGTTCAAAAAGTTGACACACAACTTTTCAGATATATGTCAGTCTCATAAAGTGAGAAACCTTACAGAATAATAGAGCTAAACCATATGCATACTATGTGACTGAAAATATCAACAATTATAATTTCCTGAGGTTTTAGAAAGCATAAAAATTTCTTACACATAGAACCTTCTTCGAAAAATCCCTAATCCTGCTAAATGTTTTTTTCATATCATAAGTGCTTTGCCTCATAAACATCATTAAAATTTCCAGTTCTTAGAGAGACTGGTCTCCCCACTAGTAACATTATATCCCAAATATCAAATCTCAAACTCAGGAAAGTCATTGACTGAGTCTTGAATTCTTTTTCTGCTAAATAAGATACTACTGGTATCTATAGCACAGGGTTGCAATTTTTCAATCTGTTCAATTTTTAATAATTGTAAAATGCATAGCTGGCCACGTGGCATGTAAATTGAAATTATACAAAGAACACATATTATGGTATTCATAGTCAGTACTTGATCATGTACTTTGTAATCATGAGGAGCATTTCTTATTGAACTTCTCAGCCTTCTCAAAATGATATATACAAATAAACTTTCCCTTTCATGTCAAACAACATAACAAGCATGTTTTAAAAACCTATTCAAAATCACTTAAAAATAATTATAGAATTCTTATCCTGTGCTGTAACAGCAGTTCATTTCCTAAGAGCAGTCTGCCACTAGTGTGGGAAGGCACAGTGGTTCTCCTGGAGTCGCTGTTTTTATTTTTAGCAGCTACAGCACTTGGGCTGCAGGGTGGAGATCACAACATAGGGTTCCCCTTCCAGAAGCTGTATGAGTCCACTTCTTGTAATAAGAAATGCCTTTGTCACACCCATAAAATTCCACATTTTAAAGTGGGTGTGGCGATGCACCCCTGTAATTCCAGTACTCAAGAGGCTGAGGCAGGAGGATCTCTGTGAGTTGGAGATCAGACTGAGCTAAAAAGTGAGCTCAAGTCCAGTTTGAACTGCACAAATGAGACCCTGCCTGAAAAAGACAAAGAAAAAGCACCACATTTGATTGTTACTTGTAGTTGTGCTATTAAAACAGTTGAAACATCTCTTTAATCACAAAAAGACAAATTTCAACCTCTAGGACTCTCAAACACACACATGCACCCATGAGCACACAACCTTTGTAAACATATAAAACACACGCATGCACCCATGAGCACACAACCTTTGTAAACATATAAAATCAATCAGTGACCTTTGAAAAAGTTACAGTGGAGATAATTTTTTTTTAACTGTGAGGCATGGCATTCTCCTACTCTTCCTCAAACTGCCATGTCAGTAGCAAAAGCTATCAAAGAAAAAGCTATTTCTGTTTCAGCACAGAGAATAATCCTTAGGCATGTGGTTTCATTTCACATTGACACCTTTCTCTGATTCTTTGAAATAATATTAGTGCATGGAAAAAGACCTGAGAAATGGGCAGTCTTACCCTTGCTTATGTCTACACTCTGTGTCACACATCATTTCTGGTATGGCAACTTTTGCAAATAAAATGACTACAGTGTGTCTTCATCTGCCTTACTCAGGTACTGTGGATTTCTGACTTTTCCCCAAAGCCAAAGCAACTGTGAAGGACAAACACTGCAATCACTTAAGGACACTGAGGCAACCAATAGAGTAAAACTAAAGATGCTTGTAAACAGGACTTTTAGAACAGCTTCGGAAAGTGGAAAGAATGATAAGATACATGTATTCAAAGTGAAGAGAGAATATTCTGAGGAAAATTAATAGTAATGTGTCTCCTACTGTAGTACTTCTAAAAATTAAGTATTCACCATGCTTGTTGCCAAGTCTCATATGCTGAAACACTAAAAGGTTTGTCTGTGAGAGACAGCACCTCATGTAAGAAAAAAAGGATGCATTATTTCTGTGTTGTCTGTTACATAAAAGATTTGCCATATGAGGAGGCAGAATTCTGCCCATTTGCATTTCACCACCATAGAATGTGGCCCTTTTCCCAAAGTTTAAGGCAGAACTCACAGCTAGGAATCAAAATGGAGAAAAACTCAAAGAAGCAGCAGCAAAAGGCCCGCCCCTTAGGACAGATTCCAGTGCTATCACTTGACACTTGCCTACATGCTGTGGGTCAAACTCCAACCCAGCCACCAGGGAGCAGGAAGAAATGTTCTTGCTCTGGCCAGTCATGGGCAAGTCCTCCTGCGGGACAAAGGGAGAGGATGACTGAGTGACCACTAAAAGTCTCTGCTACTCATGTGTGTACTTGTCTATCTAGATTTATCAACACTTCAGCATTAATTAATCTCCATTAATGAGTCACGTGCATTTAACTCTCCTACTCCCACCAATTGTCTTTCAGAAGATTTGCAAGATACTTTTAGGTGATTCTGAATACAAATATGATCCAGGAAACACAATTCACTGAAAGGACTGAAATATGAAGACATTATGTTCTTTCTTATAGAGATTCTTATGTACTATTGCATCATTAGAAAATTTTTACTTGCGTAATTTCAATGTACTTCAGCTATGTCAGCTATCGTCTATGATTCTATGCATGCGATCAGCTCCGTGATTTTCCTCCTGCTCTCTGTCATGGAAGCCTCCATTCTTGTGTTCCAATGAGAACTGGTTGCTCTCTAAGTGTATAAAACAGTTTTCATGGTAACACTCCCCTTTGTTTTTCTTGTTAGCGGCCTGATTCTCTAGATCTTATATTTTCCTCTTTCTTATTTCCTAATTTTTATGAAACACGTGCTCCATGATGAGTTTAAGAAAGATTGCTTGGGAAGTAAACCTTTTAAGCACGTCTTCAACTCTTAATTTTCATTGGCAATCTGAGTACACATATAGCTATCAGACACATTGATGAAAGATAAAGACAAACAGCAAATAGATTATGGGATTATGGGAGGAAATATAGGTAAGTAAGAGATAGATGATGATAGATACATAGATACGTACATAGATAGTTTTATGGAATTTTGAAATTTTTCTAATAATTTCTCACTATTTCTAGAATTCTTTTGAGACATCTAATGCTAATGTGAATCCTAGTTCTTTGCATGTGGCCTTTCCTAACACTCAGGAGCTATTTGTGTCTGTTCTCGATGTGCCTTCTTCAAAATGTTGCTATAATGTAGGCTAGTGTGACTTATTTTTATTTTTGGCAGTGGCATCTTTGTAAGACCTCTACATGCATATATTCATACTTTACAATCCTAAAATACTTTATTGTATTTCTTCTCTTTTGTTGCCTTCTACTTGCCCTCATTTTTCTGAACTTAGTCAGATGTAGAACTTCCTAAGTATCTTCTTTTCTTTAACATTTGCCTTCTCTGTTTTTATTGTGATTTGAGAAATTTTCCTGATTTTTATATTCCAAACTTTCTTTAATTTCTTTGTATTCTATCTACCAATATTTTTTTCTAGTAACTAGTTCACTGTGTTGCTAGCCTCAAACTTGTAGGCTAAGAAATTCTTCATGCCCCAGCCATCCAAGCGTTTAGTTGTACAGTACACAGTACTACTTCAGGCCTCAGAGATCTTTTTGTTTGTATTTGGTGGTGGTTCTTGTGGGGGCATGTTTTTTGCATAATTGTGGATCCATCCCATGGTCTCACACACACTAAGATATACTGCCACTGAGCTACATGCTTAGTTTCCGAATTTTAAATTACAAGACTTTTTAACTGTTCCTTGATTTTCAAAGTAGCATTCCAGGTTTTCTAAAGTTACAACATGTTCTTATTAATTTTAAAGAATTAACTAGAATTCCTGAATTACAGCTGTGGAATTTTTATGTGGGGGAGGGTTAATTCTCATTTATGCGTTGGTTTTATTTCTTCTAGGTATCTTCTCTGTATGTTTACTTTGCCTCTCTCTCTCTCTCTCTCTCTCTCTCTCTCTCTCTGTCTCTCTCTCTCTCTCACTTAGGGTTTTGATCCTATGCCTCAAGATCTTTGATAATTAGTTCACATCTAAAATGAAAGGTTAAGAACTTTTTCTGACATTACATGTGTTAACTGCCATGTTGTACCTTGAAGGTACTGAGTGGGAACCATGTTTTCTTCAGAGAATGTTTGAACATCACTATATGAAGAACTTTTCCAAAGCCATTCTGCTTTCCAGAGAGGAATTCCTCAGTGAAGAGCTTAGTTGAAAGACTATTTTCTCAGGTATGAACAGAGATGAAGAAAACAAAGAAGGCACAGGCAGGGCCCCAGAGTCATCAAGGGTGGAAAGGTACTACCTCCTGTGGGCCTGAAGAGGCAAGAAAGGGAGCTGCTTTTGCAACCAGTAGAGCTATCCTCGTCAACAAGGGTCACCTCACTCTACAGGAGCTGTGAATTAGGTAGAGGAGAGTAGGCTTTGCCAGACTGTGACTCTGTGGAGTAAAATCCTGACATCTCCTGTGCCTCCCTCCATTAGCTGACCAGCAGAGGTGGGAAAAAAAACCATAGCATGTCTTTTCAGCTGTAAGTGACCTAGAGTATGTAGCACACTCCTGGTTCAGCCAAAATTCCTCAAGACACTGCTCTAGCACTAAAATTCTCAGATATTTTACTTCTTGAACTGCATGCCATACTTCTTATTTAAATATTTTAAATAGTATCTCTGTTCCTACCAACTTCCTAAATTTATGAAATTTAGCAAACTTTCCCTCATTAATGTCTCCATTCTTACTCTTTTTCTCTGTAGATGTATAGTTGTCTGCGAGAATGACGGTATATGCTTTACTTCATTTTAATGGAATCTCAAGAAGCAGCAGTAATAAATGTCTGAAAACACTCTGACACCTTATCCAGTTACTGTAAGGCTCTATTGTTTCTTTGGAATTCCTTAAACATTTGTAGATTTTAAGTGCTGCTTCTCCTCACAACTTCAAAATTTTCTTCATCTGCCTAGAATGATCGCTGCTCACCTGGGTAATTCCAAATCTTCCTTCAAGTTCGCTCAAATGTATCCTGCTCTAGAAAGAACCTTGCTGGCTCTTTCCAAACCTGTGTAAATGCCCTTTTGTATGCTTTCTTAATATTGTGTGCTTACCATTCTAACAAAAGTCTCTCATTTTGCAGCAATCATTTGTTTTCACTTCTTCAATGAACTATTAGCAAGAACTGCATATCTCGTTTCAGTGGTTCTCAACCTTATCATCTCAACTCCTTTCCCTTATATTTTTGGTCATTTTACATCCTAAAATGAAATTCATAGTTACTTGGCTTCATAAACACCCTCTTAAAATATCTAAAGGCCCAAAGACCTTTGCAGCAAGAACAGAACACACATTCTTGGCACTCACTTGCCTGGACCTGCAGCTAGAGGTGAGGTGTATTCCCAAGGCCAAATGCAACACCGAGCAAAGACTGAGCAAGTCCTCAGCTATGATTTCAGGAGACACACACTGGCACCTTGTGCATCTTCAGTGTGCAGCATCATAAAGCCTGAGATAATTGTTTCCTTCCCTGGCAACCAAATATGTATCCTGGGAGGCGATTCGGAGTAGTCATTTGGCTTATCATGATCGCATATGTGTGTGCACGTTTGCGTAAAGTTTGTTCTCAGATGCTACATAATTGTCTGCCAAGATAGCAGAGCTGAGATTCCAATAAATCCCTAAACTCTTTGGTCAGTCTTGGTTTCCCCACCAGGAGGTGTAGTTTATTGCATTTCAGTGGAAGCATTTGAGACAGAATGAAAAGAGAACACAGATTGTTGAACTAAAGGAGACCAATTACCAACAGTGTGAAAATTAACTGTAATGACAAAAGAATCAGGTATGATTAATGTTTGAAAAATAATCTCCCTTTGATGGCTCTAGCAGCATGTCATTGCCAGTGTTACAGTAAACAGTGAACGCTATCAGCAAGCAGGAGACTAGGTTCCAGGGTGCGTTTCCTTATCACAGGATCCCATTCACCATAGGCCTGAAGCCAAGTGGCTTTGTACTTACTTAATATATATACCTAAATCACAGCTGAGCTATGGAAAATTAGTAAGTCTTCCTCAATTTTGGAATCTTCAAACACTTGATTTATTGACATCAATGCTAAAGATTTTTCAGACTGAACATTACAACACCCATTAAAGTATTAAACTAGAAAAGGTTGTATGAAATGCCTTTGAATGCTAAAAGATATGCTCCATTCTTAGAAAGTGGATTGGCTACTCAGGTGAAAGGTTTCAATTCTTTTGTTTTTAATCTAAATTAAAAAGGAACTAGTCAAAAATTCATTCATGTTGTATCAGTTAATTCATTTAGCTTTGTAAAAGGTCATTGTTTTTAGAAAGAAAAGAAAAAGACTTTGAACTTGGCCAATGTGAAAATTCTAAGCATATAAGTAAAATATGAAGATTGAAAGTTTACATACCCTAAGAAAATCATGTACATCATTTCAAACCTGTATCTGAATGAAAGTGATACATGAATTGTAAGTATTATATAAATAATAGCACTATATCAGTGTACAGATATTATCAACCATAATATACAAAGTACAATTGAAATTGTATTCATATTATATATCCCTATAAGTGTTATAAAGCAGAAATCTGTGCTCAAGTAAATCAACAAAATGTTCTAAGAATAATATAAGAAAACAGGGCTGGGGATTTAGCTCAGTACTGTAAGCACCTGCCTGGCAAGCATGAGGTCATGAGTTTGATCCCTGGTGCCAAAAAAGAAAGAAAAAAGAAAACAAAAAAGTGAAAATATTTTTTTCTAAGTAAGATTACATTCTTGATCAAGCAACATGAATCCCGAGATGCTGGAATATAGCATCACGAGGAAGATAAGAAGGAAGGAAGTGGGTCCCCTGGACCCAGGAAGAACCTGAAGTGAAAACTGAAGTGCACAGCGAGAATAAAAAGCAAAACTTCAACAAAGAAGAAGGTGGTACCTGGTAGTGCCTTCTCCCTGAGACAAGACTCACATGCCAGAGGAGCTGATTAACCTGGGGATGCACGGTCATGGTCATGGCGACAGCTGGGGACACCAGAGGCCTCTGCAGAGAGACACAGTGGTGGAGGGGAGCAGTGGACTTGGAATACTGCACTGGCTGGCGGTGGATGCAGAGGACTCAGTCCTCCCGTGGGAGAAAGCGACTGACCAGGAGCCACCTTGGAGTCGGGCGGGATAAGTTTGGAACACAGAACTGCTGCTGGCTGCCTCTGCAGCTCCTGGTTGGGTGCAGCCCCGTGGGAATTGTTTGGGCTGAGACAAACTCAGTGAGTCTGCTCTCAGGGAAGCCTATGGAGGTTATCCACTACTCTGCCATGAAACAACTCTGGCTTGCTGGGACACAGGGACAGGATTCAGGACTCTGTCTCCTCAGGCTGTCTACTAGTGAAGCCAGAGAGAATCCTGGAAGTGGACTAGTTATTTTTCTTTTTCTGTTTTGTTTTTTTTTTCTTTCTTTCCCCTTCATTGTTTATGAGCATGAAAGTGGTTCCCAACCTCTTTGTAGGTGTGGTTCTGTTCCGTTCTTCCTTTTATCTCTTCCATTTCTCTTTTCCTTCTGTCTCCTGTACCAGTTTCCCAAAGTTGGCATGATCCTCCTTTGTCCTTCAACCTTACTTCTAATCTCTTTCTCTTCTTCCACTTCTTTATTTTCTCCATAATCCATTTTAAATTTAACTCCCAAAGGCAAAATTGACACATTATGGACTTATATATTACATATCATTATCTGATTTGTTTTATATTTTGTTATATAATCACAAATCTAGTTCACATGGTTAAAAGTTGCAAATTAAGGATTAACTTCAGTTTGTTGTTTACTAGGCTGTGTTTCATGCTACAGGTGCCACTATAGCAAAAATTGATATATTGTTCTAAACAACTATTGGTTCTGATAATCCATGACTAAGATTAACTAAAGGTCACAAAAAATACTGTGGAACAGTGCCAAAGAACCAAGGACTAGACCAAACAAGCAAAACCTTCTCATCTCTGACAAACTGAAGATCTTCCAACAGGCTCAAAACTCAAAAACCAGATACACCTGGAAGATACCTCAAAGAAGTAATTATACCTAAGTGTCCTAAATAAATAATGTAACTCATCATAGGCCACTTACAAGTATCACCCCAGAAATTAAACTAAAAAAAAGAAAAAAAGAAAATGAGAAGACATTGAAGCAAAATGCAATCCCAGACATCCAATTCACCAAAGACAAATCCAGAGGGCAATGAGGTGGGACAACCCAAAATCTCCCCAGCAGGTCTCTCTGAAGTGGAAACAGCAAAGCAATTGAATGAGGTTCTAGAAAAAATGAAATCAGAAATAAACTCCCAGATAACTACAGAGATTACCAACCTTACAGCAGGCACAGACAAAAAAATATACAAGTTTAAGCAAATTATGGAAGCTCACCATAGGAAAGAAATGGAATCCATAAAACAGATTCAAGCAGATATCTAGGAAAATAAAAACTCCACTGAAAATATTTGAAGCATTTTAGGCCAATGTG
This sequence comes from Dolichotis patagonum, assembly GCA_004027295.1. Taxonomy (NCBI): domain Eukaryota; kingdom Metazoa; phylum Chordata; class Mammalia; order Rodentia; family Caviidae; genus Dolichotis; species Dolichotis patagonum. The sequence continues at coordinate 126,140 of PVJX010001671.1, forward strand.
AGGACAGGATCTCAAATATTGAAGACAGGCTTGCAGTTAGCAACCAGGAAAAGGAAATATTTCTCAAAACTAGCAAGGGACTATGATGAATCAACCCAGCAGCTGCTAGATGAGACAAAGAAGAATAATTTAAGATTAATTGTAGTCATTGAACAAGCAGAAGAAACCATAAATCACATTTAAAAAATGTTCACAGACATCATGACAGAAAAATTTCCTGGTAGAGAAAAGGAATTTGACATACAAATAAGGGAGGCATATAGAATTCCAATTAGCAACAATCAAAAAAAAATCTACAGGCAGGCATATCATAGTCAAGGTTCCCGAAATTCAACACAAGAATAGAATTCTAAAAACTGTTAGAAAAAAGAAAGAAATGACCTATAAAGGAAATCCCATCGGAATTTGAGCTGACTTGTCCACATAGACTCTCAAGTCATGGATAGTTTGGTGTAAAGTACTCCAAGTTCTAAAAGAAAATGACTTTCAACCCAGATTGATGTACCCTGCAAAACTATCTTTCAAAATTGATGGAGAAATAAGATACTTCCATGACAAAGAACATCTGAAGAAATTTGTGAACACAAAACCAGCACTCCAAAATATTCTGAAGAACATTCTAGAAAAAGATAATGACTACAGATCCATGAACCCCAACATAAGGCATCCCCCAGGGAAGGCAAACAATTAGTGAGAGAAGAAAAAAAGGGATAATCAGCAACAGGAAAATAGCATGACAACGATAAGTCAATACATATCAGTTATAACCATCAATGTTAATGGTCTCAATTCACTAGTCAAAATGCATAGACTGGCAGAATGGATAAAGAAGCAAGATCAGCCAAAAAAAAAAAAAAAGCAAGATCGAACAATATGCTACATACAAGAAACACATTTAATTAAAAAGAAATTAATAGACTGAAAGTCAAAAGATGGAAAACAATACTCCCTGCAACAGGAACCCAGAAAAAAGCAGAGGTAGCTATTCCATTTACAAACAAAGTAAATTTCAAGCCAAGACTAATTAGATGAAGAAGGTCACTACATCCTCAAAAAGGTAATAATCCAAGAGGAAGAGATAACAATCATAAATATATATGCAACAAATACTAGTGCATCCAACTATATAAAACAATTACTAATGGACATGAAAAATCAAATAAGCCCTAATACAATTGTATTGGAAGATCTCAATATCCCACTGTGACAAAGAGACAGATCAACTGGACAAAAAATCAATAATGAAATATTAGACTCATATTAGAATAATGAAATATTAAAAATATTGATTTAATATTAAATATTAAATCAAACTTTGAACAAATAGACCTAATAGATGTCTATAGAGTGTTCTACCCCACAACATCAGTATACACATTCTTTGTTTTTTTAATCAGTACTGGGGATCAAACTCACAACCATGTGCTTGCAAGGCAGGCACTTATGACCCTGAGCTAAATCCCCAGCCCCAGAATACACATTCTTCTCAGCTGCATATGGGACATTCTCCATAATAGACCATATACTGATTCATAATAGACCATATACTGCATTAAGTAAATGCAGAGGAATTGAAATTAGCCCATGCATACTATCAGACCACAGTGCAATGAAATTGGAAATCCATGTCAAAGGAAACCACAAGAACTTCATAAACACATGGGAATTAAATAGCACCCTATTGAATAACCAATGGGTCACAGATAAAATTAAAGAAGAAATTAGACAGTTGTTACTGCTGAATAATGACAATACAACATACCAGAACTTGTGGAACACAATGAAAGCAGTTTTCAGAGGGAAATTTATAGCAATAAATTACTATATCAGGAAAACAGAGCAAGCCCATGTAAACAATTTATTGTTGAACCTCAAACTTCTCGAAAAAGAACAGGCTAAACCAAAAGCTCATACAAGGGAAGAAATTATAAAGATCAGAATGAAATTAACACACTGGAGATTTAAAAAAATCAATACAAAGAATCAATGAATCAAAGAGTTGGTTTTTGAAAGATCAAACAAAACTGACAAACCCTTAGCCAACCCTATCAAAAAAGAATCAAATCCATGCAATTAGGAATGACAAGCCTGAAATCACAACAGAACTTGCAGAAATCCAGGAAATTTTATACATATAAAACTTGTATTCTAACAAGATGGAAAATGCAGAAGAAATGGACATATGATTTACCAAAGCTTAATCAAGAAGATGTAAAAATCCTAAATAAGCTAATGTCAATAAATGAAATTGAAGATGTAATTAAAAATATATCAACAAAGAAAATTCCAAGCCCAGATGGATTCACTACTGAATTCTATAAGAAATTTAGAGAAGACCTAACACCACTACTTTTCAAACTCTTTAATGAAATTGAACAGGAAGCAACACTTACAAATTCCTTCCTGGAATCAAGTATTACCCTAATATCAAAACCAGAGAAGGACTCAACTAAGAAGAGAATTACAGGGGGCTGGGGATTTAGCTCAGCGGCATAAGCGCCTGCCTTGCAAGCAGGCAGTCGTGAGTTTGATCCCTGGTACTGATAAAAAAAAAAAAAAAGAGAATTACAGACCATTCTCTCTGATGAATACTGATGCAAAAATTCTCAATAAAATACTGGCAAGCAGACTGTGGCAAATCATTAAGAAGATTGTACACCATGATCAAGTAGGATTCATCCCAGCCATGCAGGGATGGTTCAACATACAAAAATCCATATATATAATACACCATATTAACAGAGCCAAGGACAAAAATCATATGATCATCTCAATTGATGCATAAAAAGATTTTGACAAAGTCCAGCACCCATTCATGATAAAAATTCTACAAAAGATTGGGATAGATGGTCTTTTTCTCAATCAGATAAAAGCCATCTAGACAAACCAACAGCTAACATAATACTAAATAAGTAAAAACAGAAGCTTTCACTCTAAAGTCAGGAACAAAAGAAGCATGCCCATTGTCTCCACTCTTATTCAACATAGTCCTGAAAACTTTAGCTGGAGCAATTAGACAAAAGAAAAAAAATAAAAGGAATAAAGATAGGAAAGGAAGAAGTTAAACTATTGTTATTTGCTGATGACATGATATTCTATATAGAAGACCCTAAAAACTCCACCAAAAGACTTCTAGATTTAATAAGCATATTCAGTAATGTAGCTGGTTACAAAGTCAACACTCAAAAGTCAATAACCTTCCACTACACAAATAAACAAACTCACTAAGAGAAAAATCAGGAAAACAATACCATTTACAATAGGACCTTAAAAAATGAAATACCTAGGAATCAATCTAATAAAGGATGTAAATGATCTCCACATTGAAAACTACAGGACTCTGAAAAATCTCTCTGAAAGAGATTGGAGAGGATATTAGAAAATGGAGAGCTATCCCATGCTCTTGGGTAGGAAAAACCAATATAGTGAAAATGGTCATACTTACAAAACTGTTATACAGAGTCAATGTAAACCCAATCAAAATTCCAATAGCATATCTCACAGAATTAGAGAAAACAATTCTAAAATTCATCTGGAACCAGAAGAGACCTAGAACAGCAAAGACAACCCTGGGCAACAAAGGCAAGGCAGGGGCATCACAATCCCTGACTTGAAATTATACTATAAAGCTACTGTCATAAAAACAGTGTAGTACTGGCCAAAAAAAGAGCCAAAAATCAATGCAACATATTAGAAGATGCAAACACAACTCCAGACACACTAAGCTACCTTATCTTTTACAAAGGTGCCAAACACATTCACTGGAAGAAAGATATCCTCTTTAATAAATGGTGTTGCAAAAACTGGCTCTACACATGCTGTAAATTAAAACTGGATCCATATTTTTCACCATGTACTAAGCTAAAATCAGAATGGATTAAAGATCTTAATATTAAAACAGAAATATTAAACCTGCTAGAAGATAGAGTAGGTAAAACTCTTCAAGACATTGACATAGGCAAAGACTTTCTGATTGTACAGGAACTATCATGGAGAATCAACAACTGAGATCTCACCCTACTAGAAAGCTTTTGCAAAAAAAGAGAAATCACAAACAGAGTGAAGAGACAACCCACAATGTGGGAGAAAATGTTTGCCAGCTATTCCTCAGACAAAGGATTACTATCAAGAATGTATAAAGAGCTAAAAAAAAACAAGTCCTTCCAGATTTAAAAACCCAATCTAAAATGGATATCTGAGATAATTATACACTTCTCAGATGAAAAAATACAAATAGCAAATAAGTATGTGAAAAAATGTTCAACATCATTGGTCGTTAGAGAAATACAAATTAAAACAACACCTCACTCCAGAAAGAATGGCTACTATCAAGAAATCAAGCAATAACAAATGCTGCAGGGGCTGTGGAGAAAAAGGAACCCTGCTCCACTGTTGTTGGGAATGCAGATTGATGTTGTTGGGAATGCAGAGTGTGGAACTCAGTGTGGAGAGTCCTCAAAAAACTAGGATTGGAGGTTCCATTGAATTCAGCTATTCCTCTTCTGGGTATCTTCCTAAAAGAATTAAGAACATCATACTACAGTGATGTATATGCACCCATGTTTATAGCAGCACAGTTTGTAATAGTCAGATTTTGGAAACAATCTAAATGCTCATCGACTGAGGAATGGATAAAACAGATGCAGTATTTTTGTACAATGGAGTACTTCTCAGTCATAAAGAAGGATAAACTGGAGACTTTTATAGGTAAATGGATATATTTTGAGAACATACTCATTTGTGAGATAAATGAGACATACATGTGTAAACATAATATTGCCTCATTATTGTGAGAAGTTGTAATAAAAACATGTATATGTGTATGTATATGTATATATAAACAATAGCTAAGATAGTAATACAACTGATTTCTCTGAGTTCATTGAAGAGAAAGACTTGTGCTAGTATTGTTCAGATAATTGAATGCAGATGTCTTGTTCTCTTGGTGAATTATTTGGGGATGACAATGCACAATGTATGTACCATTATTGCCCCCTGATTGACATGTTTTGAAATTTTGTTTTAGTTTTTTTTTCTTTTCTTCTTTTTTTATTTGTGAAATAAAATGGATTTATGAGAGAGAGAGAGAGAGAGAGAGAGAGAGAGAGAGAGAGAGAGAGAGATGAGTCCCCAAGTGATTTGAATTAGTCAGATGTTTGCTTTGGAAAATCACATCAAATGTAACAACTCCTATTACACAGCTATAGGTTTGTCATACAAGATATTCAAATACCATAAACAGTTTTTCCATCAGTGACTTGACTTTGCAGAATCATAAACAACTCTCGATAAATGCTGAACCAAATAAATAGGAATCATATGACTTACACAGTGTTTACATATTGAAAAAGTCTGCATCCATAAATAAAGAGGAGTTAGGCTGTAGATTCAGTTAACTCCAAAATAAATCTTTCACCTATCTTTTATAGTCATATTTTTCCTATAGTTTAACTTCTTGACATAGGAAATATCTTATCATTAATGGCTTCCTACAATCTTTTAGAACCAAGTTACAGTCAACATGAGTAAACTTGATCAGCTGTCCATATTGTCATCACTTCAACAGTTATCTACTTCACAGTTATTACATGTGTTGAAGATTGTTGTTTAAAATGAGACCCAAAAATATTATAATTTGCCATTGAAATAAATAATTATTAATAAGCATGGAAATGGAGCAGTGCAGCAGCATTTGGAAATTACAGAAGTATTCATTGCTGGAACAATTACTATTGTTCAGTGTTTGCCCAAAGGAACATCCATTACTTTATAGACCATAGTCCTGCATGTGAAAAAGGGGGCCACTCTAAATAGATGTTTACATTTTCTTAACAAAATACATACAAGAATTGACTTACATGTGTGGGACTTGGGTACAATTTTTATTGGGAATTAGTGCCCTAGAATTTGTTCTAGGAACAGTACATAGCAAATATTCAATAAGTGCTTTCTGAAGGATGATTGATCAATGGCTAAGCTTTAGAATTTCCCAACAGGTGAAGCACTGCTTGCTCAGCCACTGAGGATGGATTTTTGATTATTCCTACTATGGCCTTTAGTTATCTAGTATAAATATTTTGCCCTCTACTTAATAGTGCTTTCTTTTAGCAACAGAAATCACAGTGTGATTCATTTTTTATTCACTCTCAAGCACATTTAATGAATACTTATTAACAATTTACCATGAACTAGAAATTGTACTAAGTCCTGTGAAGACAATAGGAAACAAAGTGTATATAGACCATGACCTTTTTTAGCTTACAATGTCAGAGACAGAAAATTTTAAAGGCAACAAAAACAAAATGTGGTAAGAATTCTGACAGCAAGGAAGAAGTAGAAATAAGATTTATTTAAGCTTTCAATAATTCATTTTCCCAGTGAAAGATCTGCACTTATTTGAGATGTGTTTCAGTATCCCTGAAGACCACTGTAAAAATTCCATTTCTGTGAGATTCTTTTGGCTTAATGGAGAATATGAGTCTCAAAAGAAGTGTTAGCATAGTATTCTTGCTTTACATTGGTAAAAATAGTTACTTTAGACAATACACATTGAAATGAAAATCTTTGTACCAACATTTTAGCCTGTGCTTTATTGTTTCAAAAGCTCTACAACTTTAATTTCAAAAGAAACCCAATAAATATGCCTGGCAAGGTACCAGAAAGAGATGTCCAGAAAAATGGGTCAGAAACACCCTTAGACTGAACACAGAAAGGCAATTTACACATGCAATCCATTCTGTCAAATATAATACAAAATGGAAAAATAAAAGCTCATTTCTTCAACTTAGTGAACAAATTGGTGATATAATCAGTGACATTTTTATTATCAGATGCTTTTCAGTGTCTTTTTTAAAAAAGTGTTATTATATTATTGAATCCCAAAAGCAACTGATTACTTTACACATTATGATCAATTATAAAAGCACATTTTAAAAGCACATACACACAATTTACACACCTATCCCAGACTCTGTAGCAGAAAATATGTATCCAGCCAGTAAACCAGTTTGTTAGTTACTTACCCAGGTAATAGTTCCAGTTCCAGTTCCTGTTATTTTTGTTTCTTACAGAAATGACTGGTCACTGTGATGCATAGCTGCTCACTATGATGCTTATTGTAAGAACCAATCCCCAATTGTCAAGTCATTCTGCCTCTGTACTTTCTGCTTGCTTATCCCATTCAAGCCCTCGGCCACCAGAGATCAGGGCCTGATATTTTGGGAATGATCCCAATCAGTGCCTGTTGACATAAAAAATTATCCTCCGAATGCTGGGTGTTGTTTTGGTGTTTCTGCTTGCTGGTTGCCCCTCTACTCTGGGAATTTGAAAAGAAAAAAGTGAAAAATGGCTGGATGTTTTAAAAAAGAAACTGTATTAACCACCATTTTGATGAGTTATAGGTGTGGCTGAAGATGTTAACTTAAAGGTCACCAAACTCTAGTTTCCCTTTTAATGTATTTTCAGTGTTTCATTAAAATTTTATTAAAGTGATAGAAAGTAACCAAAACTAAACCAAAAGATATGACTAACCATCCTGTAATTTCAAACCTATCTTCATGTTTCAAATAAAGAGACAAATGAATTCTCTTAAAAACCTTTGAAAAACATATTCTTCCAGAAATTTATCTCTAAGATTGTTGGAAATATTTTTCATCTCTAAGTTAACTTAGAGAACTAACTAAATAACTAAATAATAAAATGTAGAGAATTAAATATCCTATATTATTTCCATTGGAATATTTTAAGACTTTTATTTCCTCAAATTTCTGATTTATTTCTGGTCACTAAAATTTTTCACATTGAAATTTGAGTTTTAATATTTGACCTTTTCCTCTTTTGAACACTTTCTCTCAATACTTGTCACCTTCATACACACACCAAATCTTTTGTTCCACATTTCTGAATTGTAAAGATTAGAAGTTCACTCTTGATGGAGTGTTAGCAAGGTCATGTGAAATAAACCAAGTGGACTGCATTTACAGATGAGTTATGATACATCTTTTCTCCTCTTTACCACTTGACTGGTAAAACAGGTAAGTGAAGGTGGCTGTCATGATTTATGTCAGTGGCCCCCAAGCCTCATGCAATTATGCATTTGTGATTGCTTCATTTTTCTAGCACTCGGATTGGTGGTGTGAGTGTTATACCCTCCTAGGGGTGGAGCCAGGATGTGATGTAATGGCAAGAAGAAGGTGTGTCTCTCTCTCTTGCCAGTTCCCACTTGCTGTTTGCAGCCGCCATAAACTGCGGCCCCACCATGCCATCCTGCCTTGGAGCCAACTGAGTATGGACTGAAACCTCCAAAAACTGTGAGAAATAATCCTTTCCTTTCCCAACTTTGGGCATCAGGTATTTTGTCCCAACAACGAGTAAAAAGTTAGCTAAGACAGTGGCCTAGAATGCAACTCAGTGGTACAGCGCTTGCTCAGCATGCACAAGGCCCTGAGTTTGATCCCTATAATTTAAGGAGAAAAAAATGAAAGCAGGTAACTAGAAGTATTGTTCTGGTTGGTAATAACTATTAGCCTGAGTTACCTCTCCTGATTCAAGTGCACTGTGAAGACATCCCATGAGGTATTTTCCTATGTACAGAATTATAAATGTACTAGACCTCAATTTTTTTCATTTTACAGATGAGAAAAACAAGAGCTTGAGGAGTCAATATAGCAACCAAAAAAAATAATAAATTTGTGGTTCAATAATTAATATAACATACTAGTCTTAACTAGCTACTCATTAAATCCTAATTCTATTGCCCTGTGAGAATGTTACCTGAAAATTAAAAAAAAAAAAACATTTAGGCTTGAATCTAGTACTATTATCACTACTTTTAATCCTGACATGTCAAAGATAACAAGATGGACTAGAAAATTGGAGAATATTTCCCATCTCTAAAACATAAATGATGACTTCTTACATGTATCACTATTTTGAAGATATATAATTTTATACATAAAATGATTACAGTAAAAAACTAAGCAGTTAAATCATTAATTTTTTACCCACTTTTGATACAATTTTTAAAGTTTCTAAGTCACAGAGAAACCTTTTTTTAGAGTTGGGTTTTATATCTTTTAATTTCAAGCTTTTAGATTTGCTTCTCTGAGCCAAATCTACTTACCTTTTCTTGTTTTGTGATACTATATTGGAATTATATGAACTATTTTTCTGTTTTACCAATGGCTTGATGTTAGACTTTGCCAATAGCAAGTGTTAGAAGATGAGCATATAGGAGAATTTTTTCAGCAATATCTGCCTTTTAACTACAAGAAATTAAGAGATTTTTAAAAATTTGTTGTGATGGATTCTTCCATTAACTACATGGCCATCAATACACACATCACTCTTTGTTTCCCATATTGTCAGCTTTGCCCCTCCACACAAACATGAGACATAACTACAACAACTGACAAAAAACATCACTTTAGATATAATCATCAAAAATACCTCATATCACCAATACTCCTTAGACAAAATATAGAGATATCCCTTTTATGATACAGTGGGTCTTCCTCAAGGAAAAAAAAAAGATTCCTCATATTTTGCTAGGCACTCACAAGGGCCACACTCCTAAGTACTCTTACTGATGTTACTCTCTCCCCTACATTCCTGGACTCCCCACACCACAGCTCTCCATTTCTTCTCTCCTTAATCAAACATTCAAGACTCTCTCTAGGAGCTTTAATGTCACTGACAAGGTTTTTCCATCTGGTCTTCTCTGAGGGGTGAGGCCCCCTATCTCCTCCCCTTGATGGGACCTCTCATGCTACTTATCATAATTTTACTTACAGCTCCCTGTCTTTTTAAATTTTTTTCAAGATTTCTTCAATCTAAGAGATGGACCTTCATTACCAAAGAGCTCCTGTCCTGGCTGAGACCCCTGGCACCAGCTTCCCCATGGGCCTAACCCATCATCCCAACAACTGCAACAGCCCCCATCACTATGCCCCTCACCAGCAGGAAGCTGTCTAAAATGGCCACCATCCCTGTTCACCCAGAAACCAAAAAGATGGGAATTGATTCTGCCAGCCTGGGGCTTAGCTATCTCTAACATGACATCCACCAACTTGGTACCTGGCCCTGAGAAGCAACTTATCTCTCCCAAGAGTAACTTCTGTGTTCTCCTTCTAGTTCCAGAAATAAACCTTCTGCTCCCATTTTGCTCATGCACTAAGCCCTCTCCAACTCCAAGACTCCACAACCTCCCAAGCAGTCTACCCTCAAACCCCAGTAAATCTTTCTGTTTCCTGTTTTTCACCCACAGATGCTCCTTTAAGTCTGTTGATATGTCATTTTGCCCACCTCCCAAACTCCTCCCCCAGCCAGACCTGATAAAAATACGTACTTCTTTGTTCTCCCCAGAGGGTGCTCCTGTCTCTTCTGCGACCCTGCCATGCCCACAATGAAGACCTCTTTTCCCTTTCTCTCTCTGCCTCTCCATTGCACCAAAAACCTTATCATTTTAGAACTCTCATCCTCACATTGTGACTTGAATCAGGCTTATTATTAACACTATTATTATTATTATTATTATTATTATTATTATTTTGTACTGGTGATGAACTCACAACTTCACACTTGCCAGGCAGGCACTTATGCCACTGAACTAAATCCCCAGCCCACGCATATTATTTTCTTCCTATTAAAACTGAAGTGCATTTCAATAGAGTCTATTGAACACCACAGTCACTGTTGTCATTATTGCCATGTCACTGTAAACCTCTAACTGGACTTTGCAAATACATTATCTTCAAGTTAATGTTTTAGCAATTTTGTCTATAACAATCAGAATCTGATCAGAAGACACAGATCAAACCACTAATTTGAACTGGAAAATTTTAATATAAATGACTATTAACTAAAATCAAATAAAATTTTTAATGTGTGATTTGCATGATTACAAAGGCAGTTGAACTTGAAGCCTGGGCAACTTTGTTAGATAAAATTTAGAGCACTGATTGGTTTAGAATAAGATCTTGAAACTTGGAATTGTAATATCTACTTGTATATACACAAAACTGGGAATTTTAAACACAATAAATATTAGCCTTCCTATAAGAATTTTTTTTTTTTTGCTCTCTCTTGTGTAAGGAAAACAAGTTTCCTTTACTTTTAAAACCTTACCTGAGACAGATGCTCAAGGTACATACAAACAGCCTTTTGCCACTGGAACAGTAAGTAGGGTGAAATCTAAACTTTTCTTACAGGATCAGATATCAAGAGTTATCCAAAAACCAATCAATCATTTGCCAAAAATTTGTAAAATGCTAAGATATTTGGCAAATGCCTTGGGAATATATATAGAATATATTTATGGGTGCTATACCAGGGAATACAGATTATAATAATATATCTGGGTCAATTCTTTAATATGCATGTGCTTAGACATCTTGGTTTTAATGTGTTAGCTCATGCAGCTACAAACTAATGTAAGAGTTCAGTGAATTGACTGACTGAGAGTTGAACATATTGGTGACCGATGCTTAATGAGGTTGAGATACCTGAATTTCCCTGGCATGGTGTCAAAGAATGAATATAAAGACTTTGAGAGATGAGAATGTTAGAGTAATGTTTTAGTGTGTAATCTGCACATACACATGTACACAGGTATATACACACACCAATTACTGTGCATCCCACAAAGGACTCAATAAACACTTTTTACTAACACACTGAGAAACACATCAGAAGCCACTGAGCTAAATCCCCAGTCCCAGCTAAATCCCCAGATCCCTTTTTTTTTCTTTTTTTAAATCGGTACCAAAGATCAAACTCATGACTGCGTGCTTGCAAGACAGGCGCTTACACCACTGAGCTAAATCCCAGCCCTCATAGGGATCTTTGATTGTGGTTAACACCTCATATTTTCCCTAGGAATGAAATATATAAATATATAAATATCCTACTAGAGTATTTCTTGTAAACAAGAAAAAGCAAACCTTCTTGATTTTCACAGACAAAAGCCTGACTTGAATTGCCATAGTGGAGGGCCACTTCCATTCACCCAGTATCCAGATCTAAACCACTTAGTAGCACCTTTTATTTGAAAAGACCAGATCCTGCTGGGAAAAAAACTCTTTTATCACTGCTACTGTGCTAAATATATATTCCATGTTTTCTACCAAACCTTCTCCAAAAGAGCCTGGGGCTACTTAGTAGGATGATTCTGTACTAAGGCAAAAAAAAAAAAAAAAAATACTGAAATTTTCACAGATATCCCAGACACAGTATCTGAAATGAAAGTAATTCCTGAAGATCCAAAATGTCACTTCAGTTTATCAGTCAGAGTGAAGGTTCACAGTGGTAAAAGGATGAATGGAGAAGGACCCTATGTTTGACTCACAATGACCCCTATTATCCCACTCTGTGTTTATATCCCCATTTTCGTGGAAAAAATGTAAAACAAAATTTTATAATAGAGTAGTAGGAGAATGGCAATAGTTAATATATCACATGTCATCTTTTAAGTAATTGCTCAGTATATAAGATACAGGCATGGAAATTTCACCAATGGATATTAGCACAAACTTTCCTTTTTAATGAACTAAGACACACTAACAGTATTAGTGACTTAAATCTTTTCCCTTTTCCCCCACTGTCATTTACCCTTTCACCCAACCTAGTTCCTTTTTCTTTTGGAACAATTTCTTCCCATTTCACAATATGTATTGTACATTTTAGACTTTATCAGTTCCAGTACACAGTATTTGGCAACTTTAAGGTTTGCAAGTTTTTTGATGATCAGAGTAAGAGCCATCATTGTAGGAAAGACTAAGTGAAAGCTCTTTTATCAGGATATTAAACTAAAATCAAAGCCATATACTAAATTACAGAGATTAATGTTACCCTCAAAACCTTGAAAATGTTCAAGAGAGGTGATTCATATCGTATTCCTAAGTAACTCACTGATTTACACGATGTAGAAGGTAGATGATTGTTGGAGAGTGACAATAAATTATGATAAACTTAATCAGATAATGACTCCAATTATAGCTGCTTTCCTAGATAAATCTTCCCTGGAGAAAATTGACATACTTTTCATCCTTGCATACAGTTTTTGACCTAGCGTATCAGTCAGTGGTTATTAGAAAAATAGAACAAATGCAAGATATACAAATATATAAGAATTTACAAAATTGGCCAAAAATGACCAGTCACAGAGTCAGGTGTGGAAGAGTACAAAGTCTTCCTGTGCTCTGGAGATTTGAAGGATCCATTCAAAGTCCTGGAGTTCACTGTAGTGAGCTCTGTGTGAGTCTGTTTATTAGAAGGCCTAAGGGTCTGTGCGGGGTCTGAAGAGTCTACAATGGAAGCCAGGAGATGATATCCAAGGTGAAGGCAAAGACTGGACTCCCTTAGAGGGGAGGCTTCCTTCTTCAGTTTCCTTTTATACTGCTCCGGCAACAAGCCACCCTAAGGTAGGCCTTCTGTCTTTGGTAAATTCCCTCAGCCACACCAAAACTATGTCGATCCAATTTAGTTGGGTGTTTCTTACTCAAATTGACATCATCAGTTAATTATCACCCCTAGGTAATGCTTTATTTTTTCTCTAAAAGTTTGTGAGCACTTGATGAAGTGCTCACATGATGTAGTTTGTTTTCATTTGATGAAGCTGACAGTGCACTTTTGTGCTGAAGCCTCTGCACTGTGTTAACTCCTTTCCTCTCAGCTACAACACAGCTTCCTTTCTGCTGAGATTTTAATCCGCTGGGTATTCCATGTGGCCTGCAGCCCACTGATCTAAATACTGATATTACTATGCTTATTTATTTGGTGAACAAAATCTATCAAGTACTTTACGTGCCTTAGCAAGACATATGAATAAAAATTTAGGAACTGAACACCATAAAAATTCAGAGCTGTTACACATCATGGAAGTTTTTTGGGGCCAAATGGTCTGGAACATGTCTATATATCATTCTAAAGAAACCATGACCATAGAAAGATTAAAATACCATTTTAGATTTTGGAGGCAACAATCAAGTGCTATTTAACCGACTTACCATGTCATATGCAAGTTTCAAGAGGTGATCAGAGCAAAAGAAATATCTGCATCAAGTCCAGCCTTCAGTGTCAATTGCTCCAGTCCTGATAATCCTACAGATCTAACAATTCTTCAAGTGTTGCCAGCAAAGATTTTGTATTTGCCTCTGTCAGGTTCTAGTAGGGGAAATGTAAAATAAACCTCCAAGGTTTTGGAACAAATCCATACTCTTTTCTGAAAATAACTTTTCCTCTTTAGAAAAATAGCTTCTGGGTTGATACTGAACTTTGGAAGATATATTAAATAAATAACCAATGGATATCAAGTAATTACATGACAAGACTCTCATAATAAACTGGGAATCCATGAATTTGTCTTCATGAATTAGGTACATGTACCAAAAGTCTATCATCAGACAGAAATGATATACAGGGACTGAACTCAAGTAAAACTTCAATGACTGGTGTGGCTCAGTCTTCTCTGATATGGATTCCTGCTTCCTTGCCTTATATCCTTCAATTCACTTCTGTGGCCTCCTGTGTAGTTTCTTATGGTTAGATAACTGATAGCAAAAACTCAGCCCCAGTTTTAAAACGATAAGCTGTATAACTCAACCTAATGTAGTTGCAAAGGATACTCCACAGAACTTCAAATGATACACTTTACGGGGGGAGAGAAGTATGATCTACTCTGTACACAGGTGGTTGCTAATTGGCTAGAAATACAGAGACTTGAAAGTAACAGGATTGAATAGTAATAACAAGAAAGTATGGGGAAATGTTGCATAGATAGACAAGTTAAAATGGCACAAAGAGGAAAGTAAATAAATGTTTACCAAAGAGTATCATGGCAAAGGAAGAACTTAATAATTTGGTGAAAAAAATAACACATTCAGCATTCAGTGAATGTCAGTGAACTGCTTTTCCCTGATACACTAGAGCTTGTTTAATGGGTCCATGAAAAAAATGCCCATGCTGGTAGAAGCAGAGTTTACACCTGGTATTAATAACACATATATCTCAGCTGAACGTGACCTGTTTATCACCGTTGTTGAGTGGCGAATTCTACAGTAAAGATCAATACTAAATCCAGTGTATCACTTGTCCCTGATAGAAACCATCAGCTATCTGGTAGCATATAATTACTTTGGACCATGTCTATCATGGAGGGGTAGAGATTCTCCCTAACCTAAATAGACAAATATTCTGTACATGGCTTTCATGGTTTAAATCTATAATGTCCCTCCAAAGCCTCATGTGTGCAGAGACTGGGCTTTGGGAAGGTGATTGAATCTGGGGTGCTGTACTCAACCGTGGATGAATGTGCTCTTTGGAGATGGGGACTCAGCAGAAGGCATATCAGTGAGCAGGGGTGACCTGGAGAGGTGTATCTCTCTTCTCTCTCCTCCTTCTGCTTCTTGGATACCAAGACAGCAGCTTTCCTCATTCCACCCCAGTCCTTCCACCATGCTATTTCTGCCTTCACATGTGCCAGCCATGGATGGAAACTTCTGAAACTATGATCCAGAACAAATCTTTCCTTCAAGCTGGGGCGGGGTATTGTGTCCCAGTGATGGGAAAGTGACTAAGACATGGATTCCTTTCCTTCTCCACACTGCTTCTGCCAACCACACCATCTGGCAGTTCACATAATGCCTCACCCACCATCATGGTAATCAGCAAAACATTGCTTCAAATTATCCATGGTAAAAGAACTCTTACTCAAGTAGTTAACTGGTCAGACAAATATTCCATTAGCCAGAAGTGGCTAGACTAAAAGAAAGACAGACTGGTTTACTGCAGAGAGCCTTCAGTTAGGAGACCACACCAGTTTGTCTTACAGGAGATCACTATCAGGTATCTTCAACCCCATATTCATCACAGGGTGGCCCAGGAACCATGGAGTGTTGATAACAAATTACACAGTGACATTGTATTTCCTGTCCTCGCAACAGTACTTCTGGTTAGGGCAGAAATGATTCTATCAGAGACACAAAAATAAATCCACTGATACAGCTTCCACATGGCTACTTGGTATATATGCCACTAAGCAAAATACAGAGAAAGTACTAGTTACTGAAGATTTTGAACTTAACCACCAAGGAAAAATTGTTTCTCCTGCTTCCCTTCTCTGTAATTCACCGTATCTGGGAATATTACAATTTCTTTGGGTTCTATGACTCCTGATGAGTCATCAAGTCTGAGTGTGAACTTGGAGACCTGTGAATCAGTCCTCTCATTCAGTGTTGATTAGCTGTGGTGCAGCAACATCTATTCTCATGCTAGCTACTGGTATGCAAGGGATGTTTATGTTTGATAAGTGGAATATTTTGTGTGCTTCAGTTTTTCTTTTCTGATTCCTTGTTTTGTAGATAGTTTTTATGAAATTATACATTCCACTCTAGTCCTAATCTATATTACATCACAAGTGAGTGTTGAATTTTCATATTTTCTTTTCTCCACCTGATGGAGAAACCTGAAGGTCTAGTCCTTTGAGGGCTGTTTTTGTTATTATAACAGTAATGCATCAAAAAGTTTATTCCAAATGACCTCAAATAACAGTTCTTTTTAAGTTAAAACTTGTAGTGCTGCTTGGATGGCTCTTCCAAACTCAGCTAGGCTTGGCTCTTTAACTATGGGATTGGTTTATGCTTTGTCTCATTTGTCTGGGATCAGCAGATTACACACAGCATAATTCTCTCTTGACACTGAAAGAAAGGCAAAAGAGTAAAAGTGCATTTCATACCATACATTTGGCACAGAAACCAGAAATATTTTCATTCTTGTCCATATTTCACTGACCAAAGTCATACATCCAACACAGTATGGAAATAGATTCTGCCTCTACTTTGAAAATCCATGAAGTCTACTGTCAAAACGCATGGATATAAGGAAAGATAGACGTGGAGAACAATGAAGCCATGAACCAAAAGGCTCTGTACTATACATAGGGTTCACACTTCCAACTAAATCTTATGTCTTGTATCTTAGTCCAGTAAACAAGTAAACACTCCTAGACACTCAAAGCATCTGTAATCATTTAGTGCCATCATCTTTTACCCCCTGAACTCTGTACTCAGTGAATATGGTTTAATAATTATGATGCATTTTTAAGATTTTTGCATTCTACAAAGGAGATTCTCTAGGATACGTGGCCCACTATGCTGGCAAACATAAATTTATAAATTTTCTTCTCACAAAATACAGAATCCTTCATTTTCTGCATTCATTTGCAATTTTTACTTTTTCTTACTGAACTATATGCCTTTCATAGTTTAGTGTTAAGACTGGTAGATGTTTCTGTATTTCTCTTTTTTCCACAAGTACCAGGTATCAAACCCATGGGTGTTCTACCACTGAGCTACATCTCCAGTTTTTTATTTTTTATGTTTTTATTTTAAGACAGGGTCTCACTAAGTTGCCCAGATGAAACTCAGAGTTGCTATTCTCCTGTCTTAGCCTCCCTCAGTGCTGGAATTACAAGCATATTCTACTGTACCTGGCTTCTCTGATAATTTATTTTGTGAGTTCTCTTAAATTATGGTTTACCTAAGTCTAGAAATCTAATGGATAAGACTTTTTTTCTGTTAGTACTTTACAGATATCATTCATTGTATTCAAGTACCTAGTATGCCCAATATAAAAAAAGTTGCTATCTGGTAGTCCTTTTTTTTTATATACCAAGATATCTATCTTCTCTTCTCTTTTCTTTTTCTTTGCTTTTTTGAATTTTCTTTAAATAGTAGTTGATAGTTTATAAAATTAATGATAAACATAAAACCAAAGATCCAGAAAACTCAAAGACACTAAGAAAGATAAACATAAAAATATATACACCTAAGAAAGTTATATTCACACTTAATAAAACCAAAGACAAATAATATTTTGAAATAACTGAGATGTAAAACATTACCTAACATATAGAAGAACAAACAGAATTACAACATATTTTCCTTCCAAAATCACACAAGAAAAAAAGAATAAAATGAAATATTTAATATGTTAAAAAAATCATTAATCTAGGATACCAAATCTGGCAAAAATATCCTGCAAAACTGGAGACACAACAGTTGAATACCAACCTAGAGGAAGAGAGGTTTGTTTTAGTTCATTTCAGTAGATAGTCAGCTTGCTCTCAGGCAGGACAGCAGGCTATAAAGGCGTAGTGGAGGAGCAGCGGCTCGCCTTGTGCCAGACAGGAAGCAGAGGGTGAAGCTAAGTGCCACAAGAGGAGTTAATCCCTGGCAGGCCACATCCAGCCACTCGCCTCTTTGGACTAGACCCTACCTACAGTAGATCAGTTATGCCCTCAACAATAATCCAATCATGCATCAAAAGTCCTGCCTATGATCACACGAGGCGTAGGGGAATATCTAGGTAAAAACTATAATGACAATGTTGTTTGAAACTAGACTTTGCTTAATTGTGAATATATATTAAAATATATATGCTAAAAGTCATAAAATATGCTCAATTAAAAGCAGAGATTGGAAAACAAACTCAAACAGTGAACAAAAATCACAGCAAATAGTGGAAAACAAGTACAATGGACACAATGGTTTAGTATTAATAATTGATACCTATTAACAAGTATTGATGACTGCTAATTATCAATATTAATGATCACTTTAAATGTGAATAATCTAAATATAACAATTATAAGACAGAGACCATAAGAGTAGATAAAAAAAAATAAGATACAACTAAATGTTGTCTAGAAGAAATACACTAAATATAAAGGTGTAGATTAAACTGTAAGCATGGAGAAAGACATACCATCTTATGCACTAATCAAAAGAAAGTTGGAATTGTTATATACTTTTAGATGAGACAGACTTCAGAACCAGGAAAGTTACAGAGGATACAGTGGGATATGTATGATAAAAGATCAATTCTCCAAGAACAAATAAAAATCCTTAATATGCATGTACCTAAAAAGAGAGCCTCAAAATATATAATGCAAAGGATCATAGGATTCCAACAAGAAATATTTTAATTTGCACATCCTTCCATTAGGAAAACACAAAAGGCAGAATATCAGAAGAACATAGTTGAAATATTTTAATTTGAACATCCTTCCATTAGGAAAATACTAAAGGCAGAACATCAGAAGAATATAGTTGAGCTGAACAATTGGATCCATCAACTGGATCTAGGACATTTATACAATACTTCATATAATAAAAGTAGAATATACATCCTTCTCAATTCACAGGAATATTCACCAAGGCAGACTATATTGTGGACTGCAAAGCATACTTTAATAAAATGAAACTACTAAGTGTAAATTTACATGATTTCCATGAAAAAGACATAAAGTTACAGTTTTTTAAATGAAATTTAGATTTTTTATTAGAAATTTTAACTAAGCAACAATGAATCAACTTATTTTCTAGCCTATTTGCTTTTCAATCATTCCATTTGGCAATAGTATCTATCTACTAAAATTTGACTTCATTTTCCTTGAAATTTTTAAAATGTTGGAAAAATACCAACAAGGATTTGCCATGTTAATTATGGCACCTAAGTTATCAAATTCTGTACAATAAGTTTTTGAAATTTACATTCATTGTTAAATAATTGAAATAATTAAATAATTGTTAAATAATTGAAAGACTTACTCTCCAAATATTTACCACTACTTCTGATTTAAATATGAAATATATTCCTGTTAATGTTCAGTTCATATCCAGACATTTTTCCAGGGATATGCCACGCATATTTTATTTATTTATTGTGTGGCATAAAATGACCCTCAGTCAGTCTGCTAATTGCCCAGATAATAGTTCTTGTTACAGGTCCTGCTACTACCATCTCCAAAAACAGGTGGTCACTGTGATGCACATTGTAGGACCGAAAGCCAGCTGAGTACTCCGCCTCTGTACTGCCTAGACTCCACAAAAACCTCTCTCTCTAATGGCCCTGAAGCAAGGCCAGCAGATTGCTTGTAGCTGCTGGTTTCAAACAGGAGCCTAAAGAGAATTGTTTCTGTGGTCTGTTGGCCATAACAGAACTTTGGAAATGTAATGGTCAGTTCATCAGAAAGAAATAGCAGGTGAGTATAGCAGACTTTGGGGGGCTTGTAGGGGAGAGACCCTGGCACCTCGTGACCTGCACAGTGGGGTTGACTCAGGGTGCCCAGAGAGCAAGGAGCTCCTCCCCTCTCTGGGGGGTGGCTGTTAGTGTGGCAGACTTTCAGCGGCCCGAAGGAGACCCTGGTGCGTCGGGACCTGCATGGTGCGGTTAACTCGGGGTGCGGGGAGAACAAGGAGCTCCTCCCCTCTGGGGGGGGGGTGGCTGAGAGTGTGGCAGACTTTCGGCTTCCCAAAGGAGAGAGACCCTGGTGCATCGGAACCTGCATCGTGTGGTTGACTCGGGAGAACAAGGAACTCCTCCCCTCTCTGGAGGGCAGCTGTTATCCTGCTGGCGTGTGGGTTGAGAATCAGACACCTCACGTCGTCCTGTCCCCCATCCCGTGTCCCCCCTCACACTCCCCCCTTCTTAGAAAGTAGGAGTCAGTGAACTACACACCTTGTAAAAAGATTGGCTATGTTATTTAGTATGAGCTCCCCATATGCAAAGATAAGGACAACCATTTGGAAGAAAATAAGAGACAATACAATAGTGAAGATCTCTGGTTGTCTGGCTTTGAAATTTATGCTTTCTTATGTCCCGTTCTGTTCTGTTTTGTTGTGTTTAATTTTACCCCCTTTTAAAATAAAATTTAAAAAAAAAAAAAAAAAACCTCCCTCTCTAAGCCTTCAGGCCTGATATTTTGAAGAACAATTGATTCCCTGTCAGTGCCCACTGGACGTTAAATAAATCTGCATCCAAATCCTGGGTGCCTCTTTTATAAGGGCTTTGTAATCTCACAAAAGCCCCACTTCCTATATTATCACAATGAGGGGGCTGGCAATATAGCTCAGTGGCACAGCATCTGCCTGACAAACACAAGGTCCTGAATTCAATTCCAGGAACTCACACACAAAAAAATGACAGTGAATATTAAGTTCTAATGTCATGAATTTGGAAAGATACATATATCCAAAAGATAGCAGCAGAACAAAGAATTTTTAGGAGATGCAATTCAGAAGAAGATGAAGAACTTCTTCATCTTCATTTCATGGTGTGAAATTTAAAAGTTTCTGTTTACAAGTTAATACACAGGTGTAAATTTAAGGACAATTTGGATACAGGAAGTTTATGGCATGAGCACAGCTTTATGTAAATTATTTTGTCAGCTGTGTACAATAACAATTCTAGTAGAGAAAACATGGTGGTAGGCAATCCAGCAAGAACATAATGAACTTGGTCCAAATGAAACGGGATGAGAATGTAGGCGATTTGGTAGCCTGGATAGGGAAGAGGAAAAGCCAGAGCACAAGGTGTTCTTCCAACATGCATTTTAAGTTCTTCAGCTTTCCAGGCTCTGTACTGAGTGCTGCAAATACTATGCTAAGTAAAAGCAACCATGTCTTTGTACTCATAAGTCTACAAACAAAACAAACAGCATGAAGGAAGGCTTTCTTGAGACATTCATTTATCTGAAGGATAAATCTAAGTTACCCAAGACTAATCCACTAGTTCTATAGGGAGAACATAGGTACAAAATGCTAATGTTCATCAGATTAGCCCTGCTAGTAAAATTTGCTAACACTGATATCACTTGTGTTATCACTCCTCACCACTGATTAATTCAACAAATATTCCTTGAACAGAAAACTTTGTGAAGATCATAATTCCAGAAGAAGGGATACAATAAAAAAAAATAGAGGAAAGAGAAAAGTAAGTTGATCCTTTGAACACACTGTGGCAAGTGCTGCATAGATCCAAGAAAGACAAAATATTAACAATAAGAACAGTATCTTCAGTTACAAAATGATAACTATTATTACCAAATTCTTCAGAGTGGTCTTCATAGCAGATTTTAAAATTATATTTATATAAAATTCAAGAAAATAAAGTTGTAGGATTCTTAAAAATGACTAGCCTATCATGTTCCAATTCCTTGTAAAAGCTCTATATCACAGTCAGTGCATAGATACTATCTCCCCAGCAAAAAGAAGTCCAGGTAAGACTCTCAAAATTTCTCGGGAGGAGGATGGTGCAAGATGAAGAAATGAAGACAAGACTCAGAATGTAGAAAGTTGAGATCAGGTGGGGCCCTGTCTCCTGATGGGAAGAAAAGACCTTCCCAATAACTGTAACATGTTTATTTATACAGTGGACAGTTTGATGTGAATTTCAACCCCTCTGCCTAGCAACTTGTTTGCCTGGCTCAACTGGATAGCTCACATTCTTGGTTCTGGAACTATTTGTTTATGTGGCTCACCTCGGGCACTCCAGGTAGGACTTCTTTGCTTCATTTCTGTGACCAATGCCTGCTGCCTTCATTTCAAATAAGAATAAAAGCACGTAATAAACTCCTTCATAAACAGCAGAAGAAAAAGTCAAGGAGGACTAAAATTAATGTAAATCTGATGCTACCCAATCACTAAATTTAAGCTTCATATTTTCTGAGAGATGTTTTGCCATCAGTGGCCTTTGTCATAATGAGTGGCCATGCTGAATGACTACCAGTCTTATTAATGATTGGAAGTAGGAGGTAGGAGATTGTTTCCGACACCTGTCCTGCTGAGCATTTACAGAGCTCAGAAGAGAATTTGTGCATCTTTATAACACTTATCTGGATATTTCTCATCATCAAAACTGAATATATAATGCCTCAGAATCTACTTACTTAACACAAACACATTTAAGATGTCAACTGCAGACATCTCAGGAAAATGTAGTATACAGGGAAATATGCCAAAACCTAAGAGTATTCTAAAGCATTTGGCTGAAAAAAGGAATCATTTGAGTAATTTTATCCAGCATGAAAGGCCACACAACTTGATCCATTTAATGCAACTGTTAGCCCTGTTGCCAAAATGCTACTACTGAGGATTAATTAATATCAGCTGAGCATCCAAGAACATCTGACACTTGACCAAGACTTCCTTTCTCAGTCTTCACCCCACTGAGAATTGTCATGGAGATTAAAGCTAGCAGAGCCAACAATTCCTGCCTCCTTGCCCATGACAGAATGAAAACAGGCTGGTGTGTGTAGGGGTAAATCTCTTCTCTCACATAGAAAAAGATAAGTTTTGTAGTCATTTGTCTAGGATTAGTCTGTCTTTTCCATTCAGAGAAAAATAATGTAACGAAAATATTTTAAGTGATAACCATATGCAAGGTCTGATGAGCACATTTTACATGTTTAATAAGGTAGTCCTCATAATATTCCCGCAAAGTATTATTATCCTTATTTTACAGAAAATGGAATTAATGCTTTAAACATTGTCCAGTCATGGAATGTGCAGCAATTCTCTACCTCCACTACCAGCCCTGGGTCTAAGCGATTTGTTCCTTGCTGTGGAACACTTCATACATAAAATATATACATAATACATATATACATAATACATAAAATATTGCCAATTGCTGGAGTCCAGTTCAATACTGTTGACTAACTTGGACTGAGTCACATTTTTCCACTTAGAGATCCTTAAGGATCACATACAACTTCTGAGCATTGGTTTATTCTTGATCAGTATGGCTACAATCAGCTGAATTCCTGCCACATGCAGCACAGCTCTCAAAATTCCTGGGAAGAAGGATGGTGCAAGATGAAGAAATGAAGACAAGACTCAGAATGTAGAAAGTTGAGGTCAGGTGGGGCCCTGTCTCCTGATGGGAGAAAAAGAACTTCCCAATGACTGTAGCATGATTATTTACACACTGGACAGGTTGATGTGAATTTCAACCCATATGCCTAGCAACTTGTTTGCCTGGCTCACCGGGGTGTCTCACATTCTTGGTTTTGGAACTGCTTATATATGTGGCTCACCTTGGGCACTCCATGTTCTTGAGGCTGGCTTTGCTTTAGCTCCACATGTGTGATCTATTCCCAGCTTCAATTGCTCCCCACAAATTCCTACCAGTAGGATTAAATTTAGAAAATAAAATAGAGAAGAAATTCTACATCTTCATATTCCACCGTGGCTTACTAGAAACAGACAAGTTGCAGATTCTAAGTTTTTGGTGGGCAATAAAACAGTTTTAAGCATATCTCTTTTCTTGTATCTCTCACTCTAAGATTGATCTATTTAATGTGACTGATAATGTACAACACAAAGA
Organism: Dolichotis patagonum; assembly: GCA_004027295.1. NCBI lineage: Eukaryota > Metazoa > Chordata > Mammalia > Rodentia > Caviidae > Dolichotis > Dolichotis patagonum. The sequence goes on from PVJX010001671.1 coordinate 150,302, forward strand.
ATTTCCTTGTTTTCTCTTTCAGTTTCTTCACACAATCTCAAAGAAGTGAATTGAGCATAAGGTTACACAGATTACACAAACACTTAGAAGCATGTAATAGATGTTCTGTGAGTTGCATTGTATTCATTGATTACAGAGTCCTTAAAATACAGAAATATAACACTTTTAAGAAAACATGAAATGCTAAAATATGAAGAAATGTTAAGATATTGATTATGATGAGAACATGACTCTGCCATAACTAATTCATAGTTAAATATTCCTGTGTTAACCACTCCCAGGGGTTATGTTTCATTTTTTGACAATTTAAAACTTTTTCTCTGCTCTTCAAACACAGAGACCAACCCTTTGTGTTATAGAGATATTGAGAATTCAGTTTTTAAAAAATACACATTGAATTCCTACTTTTAATCTTATTTTTGCAATGAACCTCCAGTGATTTTATATTTGGCCTACTAAACTTGAATATTTTCTGCATTCTGTTAATCACTGAATCTAACAGTGTCAAGCCAGCTTACTGTTTTTCAAGATTTAAATTTCCTTCATTATTATATCAAAACATCAGAGGATCCTCAAATCTTATGATCTGAGAGTGTAAACATAACATTGGGTATGGACTCATTTCACAGATGCAAAAGACTATGCCTACTTTATAAATATTACATTGCACTTGGCCATGACTTTACAAAAGTGGTCATTAGTTTATTTACAGCATAGAGAAGAAATGAAGGACATTTTTTAGAAAGTTGTGGTGGCACAGGGATTTTAAGGGAGTGAGAATCTGATTGATGGGAGAAAAATCCTAGGAAACAGATTGACCAGGAAAAGAGACATCTCAGTTTTTAGATGAGATGGTGGTAAATAAACCTTATGTACTTATGTGTTTGTGGGTAACTAATTCCAAATATGTGTATAAACTATCTATACACAGAAGAACTTTCAAATGTTTATTCTAAGAGGAAATTCTTCCAAACTCTGTGTAGATAGCATTACCTTGATACCAGAACAAGATAATTAAACAACCAAAACATAAGTAAATAAGTCAAAGGAAGCTAAAAGCCAATATTCTTGACTAGATGAAAAAATCTTCAACAAAATACTGTCCAACTAATCTACACATGGTGATACATGCATGTAATCCCAGAAGTCTTAGAGGCTGAAAGAGGAGATAACAAGTTCTAGCCTACCCTGAGCAACTTAACAGTTTAGTGAGACCCTGTTTCAAAATTAAAAATTAGGGCCTGGGATATAGATCAGTGGCACAGTGCCTGCCTGGCAAGCATGAGGTCTTGAGTTTAACTTCTGGCACACACACACACACAAATTAAAAATAAAGAACAAATAGGCTGGACATATAGCTCAATGGACTCAGTTCTCAGTGTGGCAAAATACTAACCAAGTGACTCCAACAATACATTAAAAGATTAGTCACATAATCAAATGAGAGTCATCCTAGAGATGCACGATTTCTTCAACGTATACAAATCAGTAAATGTGCTACACCATATTAACAGAATTAAGGACAAAAACCATATGTTCATCTCAATAGGTACAGAAAGGCTGTTTGATGACATTCAGTGTTTTTTCATGATAAAAACACTGAACAAATTGGAAAATGAATAGAGGCTACATGTCTCAACACAATACACACACACACACACACACACACACACACACACACACACACGTGTCAGCTAACACTATACTGAATGGGCAAAACCTGAAAGCTTTTTCTCTAAAGTCTCTAAAATCTAGAACACCACCATGATGCAACTTTCACCATTTTTATTCAACAGGAAGTACAGGAAGTCTTCACCAATTAGAGCAATTAAGCAAGAGAGACACAAAAAGGGTATCTAAATTGGAAAGGAAGAAGTCAAATCACCCACTAAATTTGTTCATCAATCAACTTTCTTTTTTTTGTTCTTCTTTAAAATTTTATCATGTATGTATTTTTTTTATTTAAAAGAGAATAAAACAAAAGGGGGTAGTACAGAGCAGATCAGAACAGGACAACATAGTCAACACAGTACTTTACATTAAGTCAACTGGACATCAACAGTATCTAACACCATATCTCTTACTCTGCTATAGTTGAGCATAGTTTCAATTACAATAATATCAAACATAACACAATAGTATAAAGCCATGCATAGAGTGAAAGAATTACAGGGCTTTCTGAACAGAATAGCAGAAAATGATCAATGGGTACTATAATATCTCATTTTTGATAAAAAAGAAAAAAATTTGTTTGAACTATCACACATATTCAGATTCCAGCAAGACACAATGTGGTAGATAGAACCAACGGTAATAGAACAAAAAAAGCATGGTAGGACTTCTAAGAAGGATAATATTAAATCAGCAATAGCTGTCATAATGTTTTCTTCAAAACAGCTGTTCATATCATCACGTATGATATAGTCAAACAAAACAGGATAACACCATTCCAACTGATGATTTAAAACTTTGAAAGAATT